>JAOXYD010112390.1:0-11428 GCA_028565735.1 Pinacopodium congolense
TTTTAATCAAATTGTCTAGATTTTTCCTAAATAATTGTAATCCAATCTACCTATTAATTAAGTAACATTTTCCCCATGGGTTCGACACTTGGAGTTTAAAAATTACTCCACTTTATTACTTTTGCGATAGGGGCACTTGCCTTAATTCTGTTGGTTTCAAAAGTAAAATCATTTCAAAATCATCTAAAGTTTTAAAGTCATCTAACCAACGCAAGATTAACATTCTTACTAATTTCACAGATTTAAAAACTTAAAAACTTAATGAAGAATGAGCAATGAAACAATTATAAATAAACTAATAAGTTAAATGCTTTAAAGTTAAAGGATAAGGAAGATGGACACAAACTTTTTATAATAGTTTGGAGTTGTCCACCTACTCTTACATCTTGTCCCAAACAAAGCCTTATTAAGATTTTTCATTATAGAATAAAAAATACAATGTTAGATAATATAGGTTCCTTTTGTGGCTAAAGGGTAATCTTTCTTGTATTCTTTTCCTTAGGTTAAAGAATAGCATAACTTTCTCACTAACAAATTTTCAAAATACTTCCTTTAGGTTCACTTTTGTATATAAAAGAGGCTCTCTAGAAATGAATACAGAAAAAGAACTCTTAAAACACCTCACATAAGAACTCTTAAAACTCATAAAGCTTAATTTTTAATGCTTAAGAACACTTGTAAGAATATTTAGATTTCTACTAGGGTGATATACACATACTAACATTACCTATTTGTACATAAAAAAACAATCTTAGCCATACATTTATAAAATAATTAATTATTTTACTGTTGCAAAAACTAGCCATTATAGATTTCTTGCTTCGTTTTCTCTAGAATTGGTCGGTCGATGCACATAATCAATCGATCAATCATCAGTCGATCAACTTTATTTTAGGTGGGACAGACTTATTCTCTCAGACCCAATTAAGCCCAATCGAAACCAAACTTAATCCCAATATCAATTATTAACCCAATTAAACATATTCTAGCACATAGCAATCAATATCAAATGTATCTTAACAAAATTTTCACAATTATACAAACTTAACACAATCACATTTATCCAATTTAACAAATTTCATTAACACCACCGCTTCCATCTTTTTATCTTGTCACATACTCCACAAATTTTCCAATTCATAAATTTGTCCAACCTTATTAAATACACATACTTATGCATTCACATAAAACACATTCATTACATCAAGAGAATTTTCATACATACATCAATCTCATATAATACGTCTTGATTATGTAATCTATATTAATTTTCATGTATACCAATAGGCATGAAAGAGCCTCTTAGACAACCAAAACATACTAAATGAAACTTATAAGAAATATTATATAAATGAACCTATATCAATTTTAATTCACTTCTTTAATGATTTGAGTCTTCATATATGATCTTCATAAACTCCAATTAAGCTCTAATACACTCTTTAAACGAATTCACTTGTACTTTGTCCATACACTTATCTTCCAACACGCTGAAACATAACAATAATTATAAATAAAATAGTTTTGTAACCATAAAAAAAGGTGAAGTATCCTTTTGTTTAACAATTTCTCCCTTCTTGATGATAAAAAAATCATGTGATATTTTAATAATAAAACATCAATAATTATATATTAAAGGCCACATGATAATTAAACTAAATTTCAATCCAAGTCATGAAATTAATAGCAACACAATCAATTTCACACTTATTTAATTAAGCTCAATTCTAAGTTTTACAAATAATCATCATATTTCTAATTTTGAAGAAGGCCCCTTTAAAATTTTCAAAATCATACAATGAATCAAAATTATCAATTACAACTCCAACTCCCCATAAGTTTGATAAGAGCTATAACTTCCCGTAAATTCCTGAACTTATCAAGGTTTCAAGAAACTTTGGAAAAATTGAAAAATATATTGCCACTCCCCCTAAATGAAACATAATATCACACATCTCTACCATTTTTTGGAATCATAAAAAGCATGTAAACACATTTAAAACAATACAGAAATTTTAAATTTTAAGACATAATCATTTCATAAACCACTTTAACTATTAAGAGATAAAAAATATTATAATAAATTTCCATCTATAATGCCTAACTCTCTCCTAATAATGCAAAATCTATCTTCACATAGAGGTTTGGTAAAAATTTCCTCTAATTAATGCATGGTATCAATAAGCTCAAGTTCAATATCCCCATTTTGAACATGATCTCTATTGAAATGATACCTAATTTCTATATGTTTTGTCCTAAAATGTTAAATATGGGTTTTTATTAAACAAATCGCACTCTTATTATCATAGGTAAAAGAGATTGTTTAGATCTAAATCATAATCCCTAAGTTGTTATCTAAACTACAAAACTTAAGAGAAATAACTACAGGCGACTATATACTTGGCTTCTACTGTAAATAATGCAACAGGATTTTATTTCTTCTAAACCATGATATTAATGCATTACCTAAGAAATGACATGCATCAAATGTACTTTTTCTATCTAATAAACTTCCTCCAAAGTTAACATTAAAATAACCAACCAATTATAAGCATGTATTTCTAGGATACCAAATTCTTAAGTTAAATGTACAATATAAATACATAAAGATGTGTTTAACAACTAATAAATGTGACTCTTTAGGCAATGATTGAAATCATGCATGTAACATATACTAGATATGATATTAAATCTATTAATAGTTAAATAAAGCAAACTATCAATCATACCTCAATATTGCTTGACATTAACGAGCTTACCATCTTTATCATTATTCAATTTTTTGGCAACACTTATCAATGTGCCTAATGGTTTAACTTGATCTATAACAAAATGATTGAATAGTTCTTTCATGTACCTGGCTTGATTAATGAAAATTTCTTCCTTTGATTGCTAGATTTGAAGATCAAGGAAGAAATTTAACTCTCTTATCATACTTATCTCGAATTCCCTACTTATACTCTTTGCAAAATTTTATCATAAAAACTCATTAATACCACTGAATATAATATCATATAAATAAATTTAAACAATCAAAATATCATCCTTAATTTTTTTAATAAAAAAAATTATGTCAAATTTTCCTTTAATGAATCTTTCTTCAAGTAAAAATGCATTTAACCTATCATACTAAGCTCTAGGGGCAAGTTTTAAACCATATAAAACTTTAGATATCTTAAGAATGTACTTGAGAGGATCATGTCTTTCAAAACCTTGGAGTGGTTCAATATAAAGCTTTTAATACATGAAACCATTCAAAAAAATACACTTTTAACGTCCATTTGAAATAATTTAAAATCCATGTAAGATGTTATTGTAAGTAAAAGTATAATGGTTTCTAATCTAATTATAGAGGCAAAAGTCTCATCGCAGTCTATTCCTTCTTCTTAATTATATCCTTTTGCAACTAACCTAGATTCATTCCTAACAATATTGCCTTATTTATATAATTTATTTTTAAACACCTATTTTGTACTTATTATTGGTTGATATTTAGGACTAGGAACTAGATTCCATTCTTATTTCTGTTAAATTGGTTTAATTCCTCATTTATAAGTAAAACCCAATTCTCATCACTTAATGCTTCTTTTATACTCTTAAGTTCAATATGCGACATAAAACCAAGATGATACAAATTGAAATAATAGCGAGTAGTTTCCCTTTGCTGAATATCACCTACTATTTGGTTAGAAGGATGATTCTTTTTGTATCTTTATTTTCTTTGTAGCTTTTTATGCTTCCTTTCTCCCTTGGGTTCAACATTTGGATATTATGAGGATTGCCTTTCACCTTTTTCATGTAGAGATAACTGTTACAGCTATTTTGACAAATCTACATCATCATCTTTAAGAGCTTTCTTACTTTTAAACGGGCTAGTATAATAAAAAACAACATGCATAGACTCTTCCACAATAGGAGTTCTTGTATTAAGCACCCTATAAACCTTATTAGTTAAGGAATAGTCTAGAGATATTCCCTCCTCAGTTTTAGAATCAAATTTCCCTAAACTATCCTCAGTGTTTAAAATATAACACTTACAACCAAAGACTAAAAAATCACTAATTGATGGTTTCTTACCTCTTCAAACTTCAAAATGTGTTTTATCCATTTTATGCATAATGTTCATTCTATTAGTTATATGGCATACGTAGGCTATGATTTTATCCCAAAAGTACTTTCGCTAATCATAGTTCAAACTATTTCTTGTAAAGCTTTATTTTTCCATTTTACCACACCAGTTTTTAAGGAGTTTTAAGGGCGTAAAGTGTTATGAAATGCTATGATCATCATAAAAGGATTAAGAAAAATTCATTATCAAATTCTCTACCTTGGTTACTTCTAGTTTATGCAATGGACACACCTATTTTATTTCAGATTTTTTTAGAAAAACTCACAAATGATATAACATATTCATCCTTATTACTTAAAAACACCATCCATGTAAATCTACTAAAATCATGTACAAAAAATGAATATGATTTACGTTCTAAACTAGATACTCTAGTAGGAAAAAAATCCATATATAAAAGTTCAAGGGATTTAGAAGTTGATATTGATTTCATGGTTGGAAGCAAACTCCTTACTTGTTTTTCCATTTGATATTGAAAATAAGTCCATGTTAGCGTGTCTAAGCATTCTATGCCAAATCTATGTGATTCATTTAAAGAAACTAAACACTTATTCCAAAAGTTAAATCAGCAATATAAATATTACTTTCTCTTTTTCATAAGAAAATGTTACTATCATAATTTACATTTGAAACAAAAAATTCATTATCTTAAGAGCATAGTTTATATCATTATCATATAATTGATTAACACTTAAAGGGCTATGCTTCAAACATTCAACAAGTAAAACATTATTAATTAAATGACAATTGTTCTTATTGAACTTTCCAATGCCAATTACATTATCATTTGCATTGTCTCCAAAAGTAATGAATCCTCCATCCTTACTTTTGAAAGTGATGAATTGTGATGGGCCATCAGTCATGTGTCGTGAACATCTACTATCTATGTACCATTTATTTCTTTTTTGGTGATATACAAAATAAGAAAATCATGCAGATTTGGGCATCTACATCTTTTTGGGTCCTTGAATGTTAGTAGTATACCTATCTCTAACTCTTGGTGCACCAAGTCTAATTTTATAATAACAAGAACATGATACAAGCCTATGATATCCATGGTATGTGCAAAAAAATGTAGTATAATTCTTATATACATTCCTATGATCATTTCTAGGTCTAAATCCATTCTAAAACACTTGTTGGAAGTTTTATGTAGGTTGAGAGAAAATTATTCTATCATGAAATTGACGCTGTAAAAGACTCCTATGTCTTAGATTGTACATGTATGCATAATGCATAAGTTGTAGTTTATTTGTAGATGCATTTTATACAATAGTCCTAAATGCTCATTCATTTGTAAGTTCTTTCCCTTTATAAAAACTGTCTTTTTAAGCACTTATAATTGTTTCTAATTTATCGTTTCCCTTTGTAAATTTTGCAAATGATTCTTTGAAGGATTCAATTTCTTTCTTTGGGGATAAATTTTCATTCACTAATCCATCATTATCCTTGTTTAGCTAAATCCTTCATTTTTCAATTTATACTCATCTAATAATCTCAAAGATTCTTTATGTTTATCATGCAACTCTTCTTTTTCTTAGTCAAATCTTACATATACTCTAGCAATTATTCATAAGTGTATTAAAATTTGCATTCATTTTCACTATTATGAGAATGAGAGGACCTTGTTGTGTGTAATAAAATCGATGTTTGTGATTTCCTATTTTTTAGAATCATTTGATTCAATCCATGTTGCCTTTAATGCTTTCTTTTTTACCTGTTTTTTGCTTTCCTTCCTTTCCTTTCTTTCTTTTTTCCTTCTTGTAGATCTAGGAAATGTGACCTTAAATGACCTTTTTCAGCACATTCAAAATATGTTATGTTAGTAAATTTATTCTTAGAGGAGGACTTACCTTTTTTGTTACGGATGACAGCCTTCCTTCTTAGAAGTTTCCTTATGCCTTGCATGAAGAGTGCAAATATTTCTTCTTCTTTACTCTTATATGAGTGCTGGGATGGATATGACACTAAGAAAGGGGTTTAATTAGTGTATACAAAATCTTTCAAAGAAATGCAGAAGCTTAAACAGATTTATCTAACCAAGCAATCAAATAATATAAATGAAAAATAAAGGTAGAGAGAGAAAGGAGAGTTTACACCACGATTTATCCTGGTCAGAGTTATCCACTTGCTCCTAATCCAGTCCCCAACACAACTTTTGAGCTTTTGTTCTTATAAAAACTTGAAAAAAATCAATGTCACTGGTACAATCCTTTTTCACAGTGTTAGGGGTTAAATTTATAGTAATATTGGATGCTATTTGATGTTAATTTAACCTAATTTTAGTGCTTAATGTTCCATTTATGCGTTATTTTGTTTACTTTGTAGGAGGGAGCTTAAATATGAAGATTAGAGTCAAAAGTAACCATAAACGACCCCTTTTCAAGGTAACATTGCTCATCAATGGCACCTTGCTAGGGTCACATTAATGGATGAACATGGTGCCGTGATTGATGGACAGGGTGTCGTTACTGGACGGTGGGGTTTCGTTAATGAACGTGAATTAGCCATTTTTGACCTAAATCTTCAACATTTGTGGCTTGTCTTCTTCCTCCACTTGCAGCTGCTCAATCCCTATATAAAGGAACCTCTCCCAAACATTTTAGACATTAGTTTTAGGATCAAAACACATTAGTTTCAGATCAAAGTAGTCAAGTTGTTTTTCATTTCTTTCTTTTGTAAATTTGAGTTTTTTTAGGTTGTTTGGAATTCCAGCAACAGTAGTCATGTAGTTTTGAGTTAGAATACCATCTGAAGATGTGATTTGGTTCATTCTAAACTCTTAAGTTCATGTATTATTGTTGCTATTTTGAATTAATCAAAGTATTGTTGCTTAAGTTATATTTATCATATGCTTTGATTAATTATTGTGCTTAATGTCTAATTTCAGTTAAGTTATCATGATAAATGTGTTTATGGATGATTAATTGGGTTACTTTATGATTAATGCATGATTAGAGAATTAATCTTTGTTTATTTGAATGCTTAATGCTTATCCTGAACTGATCACTTAGGATGTTGCCTTTAGATAATCTAGGATCCGACAGTCTCTACCTAGGTTATTAGAAAATTCAATAAAGAACGTGGTTTAAATCAATGAACTAACCAAAGATTGGTTGATCATGAGGATGCTAGTGTTATAATAGGATAATTTAAGACAAGACTTCCTATACTTTAAGCCTATTACCTAAGTCTGAGGCATAATCAAACTTCAGGATAGGACTAATAGAGATAAGCCAGTATCTTAACCATAGCGCTACCTTGAGTTAGAGAAGACCCTTGATTAAGCATTACTGATCCATCAATTAAATTATCAACTACTAAAGATTATCTAGATAAATTAGGGAAAAAAATTTGTAGCTCTTTCATAATAGATTGGAATTTTTATAGCCTTTTAGATTAGCTTTTTTCTTAAAATCATAAAGCTCAGTGCTCTCTAGATAATTGTAATCCAATTGACCTAGTACTTACACCCATTAAAATTACTCGTGGGATTGATATTCGAAGTCTTTAATATACTCAACTTTATTACTTGAGTCGACCAATAGGCTTGTCGAAAGTTGGTCTTAAATTAATTGTTAAATTATGGTTGAAAGATAGATTAATTTGAGCTAATTTTATATGTGGCCAACCGTAATAAAGTTTTTTGCATTGTTGTTGGAGAAGTGAATTGTAATATTGGGAATATATCAGTGTCATTTATTCTAGAGATTTCTTCTCTTGTTTGTTTAATGTTTTGATTATCCAAAAGATCAGGAGTCAACAATAACAGTGGCAAGAGTGTCAGTGGTATGAGCCTGAAGTTAGAACTGATTGGGGCTATAATTGGACAAATCATGTTGATCAATTTGAAATCTATACCCCTAATTAAGAGGATTACCTTGATTACTCTTGGCTTAATCTAGCTTATTTTTAAAAACCTTCACATTTTCATATTCAACAGTATCCTGAGAGTATAGATGAGTGTACTTCTGGTTGGATGGATCATCTAGATTATTCTTAGCTTAATAAGGCTGCATTCATTTGACTTTTAGAAAATCCTTCTTAGCCTGAGCATGATCAAAGAAGCATGGAGGAAATTTTAGAATCAATTAGGGAAATTGATCATGTAGAGTTAATTGACCTAGCAAGTGAGAGTGTTGAGTCAGCATTAACTTTAAGTAACCCAATTTTTTAACATGTTAACTATCGGCATGAATTCTAGGTCGTTGAAAATAAGATAGATGAAAAGTCCAATGTAGCGTAAGGAAGCATAGATTTCACAAGTATTTCAGCTTTTGATTCACGAGACAGAGTACGATACCTAAAATTTTTTAAAAATGCTTTGACAAGGGTAGGACTATGAATTAAGGACCTTTTGTTATTGGTATAGGATATCTTTAACAATTTGTTTGTCATTAGAAAAAACCATAAGGGATGAGAAGTTAGGTGTTCAACTAAAGCTTAGGTTAAAAATTTCCTAACGCTAAGGTCCAGCTGAAAGACCCTAAAGAAACGCTTGCTAGGAGGTAACCCAACTGTAGAAGTAGGATTTCATATGCTTTCAATAAAATAGTATGATTTTTGCATGCTTTTGGTGTGTTTATTTTTGTGTGTTTTAGGATATTTATTTTTAGTTTTAGGTGTTTTCTTCTATTCTTGGTGCTTTGATATTTTGAACTTGATTTTTAGATAGCTGCCTTTGACATCAACAGAGTGCTCGCACAACCATATCTTTATCCAGGTGTATTCGTTTCCTTTCTCTCTTATTTTATGTTTATTTGTTGATTTCTTAACATTAGAGATAATGTTCCAGTTAAGTGTGGGGGAAAGACATTATAGTTAAGCACACTTGAGTATTTATTATCCGATTGTATGTCAATTAATCAATTTAGCTATTGTAGTTCTAGTGAATTATTTTGCTATGAAATTATATGTCTAGGAAATTTCACTCTAAAAGATTGCGATTTAAGTGGGACCATTTGTGACCCTTCGATCTTTCTTGAGAATTTACATGATGTGATTTTTTAGTACAATCGTTCACACTCTATTCACCTATATCAATTGATCAATTTTCTTTTACTAATTTATAATTTAAGGAAATTTTGTTCGATTTTGATGCTTATTATTGTCCTTGTTTTCATTTGAATTCAATTATTTTGAAAATTTTAAATGCTATATGATTAATTGTAATTATTAATGAATAAATGCTTTTAACCTATTTCATAATTTGGATAATGAATACCTGATGATTAGAATGATATTCCACATATGAAATGCAACTTATTAACTTATTTTGTGACCTCTTTTAAAACACTTTTATCATTCGAATAAATAAATAAATAAATAACTTATTTTCTTAAACAAGTCAGCAGAATTCACTTCGCTAATTTCTAATCGTATACATATATCTCTAAACAAAAGAAAATAGAAAATAAAATAATAAAATCCTAGTAAAAAAAGCAAAAATAATATATGTATAAGGTTGAAATTATGAGTGGTGCTTTTTGCTATTTGATTTGATGTAATTCAATTGAGTAACTGTGGATTTTTCACGACTAAATATTCACCTTCACGTCAAAAGAATGAGTTACTTCTCAACCATGTTGCTCACATATTTAATTAATTTAGTTAACTAAATAATTATAAATAAAGAATATGAAAGTATTTTGAAAGTTGCTGCATTACACTCATTAT
Organism: Pinacopodium congolense; assembly: GCA_028565735.1. Taxonomy (NCBI): domain Eukaryota; kingdom Viridiplantae; phylum Streptophyta; class Magnoliopsida; order Malpighiales; family Erythroxylaceae; genus Pinacopodium; species Pinacopodium congolense. The sequence goes on from JAOXYD010112390.1 coordinate 9,806, forward strand.
ATTTTCCTTTTATATGTGGACTTGATTTTGTGATTTAGGTTGAAGGTTGAAAAATAATGAAATGGATTAAATGCATTTACGAATTGATATGAATAATTGATGATATAACATTTTGATAAGTCATTGTTTTTAGAAGATGCATAAGACATTTTCGATAATAATGTTGTTAATCTTGAATTAATTTTCCTATAATTATATATTAATTTGAGAAAGTTAAATGATTATTTTGTTTGAGGACAAATAAAACTTAAGTGCGGGGGAGTTGTTAGGGGTCAAATTCATAGTGTTTTTATTTTTTAATTGATGTAAATTTACCCCTATTTATGTGTTTAAATGTTTAATTTATATTTAGAAATGTTTAAATTATAGATTGATGTGAAGAATTGTAGAATTAAGCAAAAAGGAAGCAAAATAGTCTAAGTTTAGACCATCAACAGTGGCCTAATAGCCTACCATTGATGGATCCATAACCCACCATTAAAGGAGTTAAAAAGAGACTATTAACAACGGCCTGTTCATCCTTCAATGACGCTGTTGTGTATTGGTACCCCACTGTTATAGAGCTCTAATGTGGTTTTACAGTAGATTCTTTTAACATTTGCGGTTGGCTGTCTCCCCACTTGTTGCTACTACTCTCCTATAAATAAGGGCATCTCAAAGCTTCAGAAACCAAGTAACTTAGGATCATAAAAAGTTTCTTTAGTTTTTTTTCAGATTAAGCTTAGTTAGGTTAGTTTTTGTTTCATTTTTTGTAAATTCAGTTGCTAGTTATTTTAGAAGTTGTAATCACATGGCTTATAGTTAGTTAATCATCTCAGATCCATCGTTGGTGATTTCTAACCTTTAATCTTATGTATTATGGCTTTATTTATGAATTAATCAAAGTTTATGTTGTTTAAGTTAATTATTTTTTTAGATTTGATTAATTTCTATGCTTAATGTTAATTTTCAGTTTAGCTAGGTTGTTAAATGTGTTTATTGATGGTTAATTGTGTTAATTAATTGTTAATGCATGATTAGTGAATTAATATTTTTTATTAAATGCTTAATTTTTGTCCTAAACTAATCACTTAGGATATTGTCATCAGATAATCTAAGATCTGGCAATCTCTTCCTAAGTTATTAGAAAAATCAATAAACAATGTAGTTTAAATCAGTGAAATAACTAAAGATTCGATTAATCATGAGGATGCTAGTCTTGAATTAGGATTAGACTTCCTAAACTTTAAGCCTATTACATAAGTCTGAAGCACAACCAAACTTCAGGTTATGACCAATAGAGATAAGCCAGTGTCTTAACTATAGCGTTGTCTTGATTTAGAGAAGATACCCTAGATTAAGCAACACTGATCCATCAATGAAATCATCAATCATCAAAGCTTAACTGAATAATTTAGTAAAAGCAATCTGTAGCTCTTTTACAATTGATTGGAAGTTTTTAGGTTTTCTAGGTTTTAGTTTTCTTATAATATTTGTTTTATAAATCATAAAGTTAAGTGTTCTCTAAATAATTGTAATCCGATTGACCTAATACTTACAATCACATACATAATTCCTCTTGAGATCGATACTCAAAGTCTTAAAAACACTCCACTATATTATTTTTTGCGACCGGTGCACTTG
>JAOXYD010112411.1:0-11428 GCA_028565735.1 Pinacopodium congolense
CCATTGAAAGCACATAAATAGCATCTTATTTAAGAAATAATTTAATATACACATAGATCACATAGAATATCCTCTCAACTTCAAGCTAATCATCATAAACTCATGCCTAAGATGTATGAATTAGGTAGTATCATGGAGCAGGGGGAGGGAGTAGGGTAGGACTACTCTCTTGATAAGAATAAACATTTATACTTTCTATTTTAGTTTTTAAAATCACAATATTATACTTAAGTTCGCCTTATTAAAAAGTAATTTTTTTTTTGTCAACCATCATATATTTGGCCTTAAGATTAGTGAAAATATGGTAAATAATATTATACTCTAAAAGTTAGAAAAAGTCTTTATGCTTAGAGCTAATGCTTATAGTACTTGGATTAGCAGCTTACAAGAGTTTTCTATAACATCTTATAATTAAACTAGAAGAAACCTTTTGGAGTTGGAAATTTAAAACATCCTAATTTTCTTTAAATTTAAATAAATTAATAAAAAATTAAAGTTGAATTTTTTAAAAACTTTTGTTTATTTCATAACGCAAAAAAATTGTTTAGTTAAGCATCTTTTCCTTCCATCTTTTAGGCAGAGGCACATAAAGGCACCATATTTCTTTCTAGAAGTGATGCATTGTCATTCGATTCTTGTATATAATAGCTGCAAATAGCTTTCCTAAGAATATCAAGGGTGAAGAGAAGAATACTTCATAATTGTATATCTCATTATACAACTGACTTTTTATAACCAGTTGTGGACATCTCAAATAAAAAATAATAATATATTAAAATCATATTTAATATTAATTAACATCTTATTATTGTTATTATTATATAAATTAAGTGGATTCATGGACCATAGAAAACCATGATTAGGAAGCTCCTAATTTTATCCATATATATATATAGATATAATTTCTATCCCGAAAATGCCTACCGCTAACCATATTAAAGATTTAACTCCATTTATAAATGAAGTGTTTGCTATTTAAGTTGATTTGTGCTATTTATAATAAATTCACATTTGATAAAAAAAGGATAAATGTTGTTAGTTTTTAAATAAAAAAGTAAAGGAAAATACAAGAATAAAAAAGATTGAAACATCGTAAACTTTCGTTACACGGCTCTCCTCCTCCCTAGAGGCCAAATCAGATTAAAATCCAAATGTTTATTATTATTATTATTATTATTATTATTATTATTATTTTGTTTATACCAAGTTTATTATCCTAATACGAGAATGAGTTTAATTTAATTATTGTCTCTCATTGAACAATCAAAATCTTGTCGATTTGTTTTAACTACCAACTCACTTTTTTGATGCAAACACATACAATATGAGGGTGAGGAGGACCAATTGAGTTGCCATTTATTTCATCTTCTTTTGCTTTTCTTTTAATGCACTCTTTAAAGCATGTCTTATGGCCTTGATATTTGGTATAAAATTTATAACTTGATGCTTTAATTTCTCAAATTGATTCCTCATTTGTTTTAAGTCTAAAAGTGCATTAAAATGTTCACCGAAGTCCTGCACAACATGAACTATCATCCTTAACAATATAAGCAACATCTTATTTAAGAATTATTCACATGTGCACTTAAATTATATGGAATTACCTCTCAAACTTAAGATAATCATTATTAAATTATGTCTAGAAAATGTATAATTAAGGTACTATTAATAAACATTTCTGCTTTATTTTCTATATTAGTTTTTAAAATCACAATACTATAATTAGGTTTGCTTTATTAAAAAATAACTTTTCATTTGTCAACCATCAGATATTTGATCTTAAAGATTGTAAATAATCTTATACTCTAAAAGTTAGAAGAAGTCTTCATGCTTAAAGCTACTACTCATAGTAGTTAGAGTAGTAGTTTGCTAGAGTTTTCTATAGTGTCTTATTGACTTAGAAGAAACCTTGAAAATTTTAAAACATCCAAAAATTTCTTTAAGTTTAAATTAATTAATAAAAAATTTTAAGGTTAAATTTTTGATTTTTTTAATTTATAGCACAAAAAATTTGTTTAATTCAACATCTTTTTCTTCCATCTTTGAGGTGAAGGTACTATATATACTTTTTAGAGTGATTCATTGTCATTCGATTCTCGTATGTAATAGATGCAAACAACTTTCCTAGGAATATCAAAGGTGAAAAAACAAAAAGAATACTTCACTATACTATTATACACACACATACATATATATATATATATATAAGATCTTATTATACGTTTGATTTTTTATGACATCTCAACTAAATAATAATAATATATTAAGATAATATTTAATAATAATTAAAACATTATTATTATATAAATTAAATAGACAGGACATAAAAAACCATGATTGACAAGCGACTTAATTTTATTCATATATATATATATATATAATCTGTATCCCTAAATTACCTCCCTTAAACATATTAAAGACTCAATTCCATTTACAGAAGAAGTGTTTGTTATTCAAACTGATTTGTGTTATTTATAATAAATTCGCATTTTATAAAAAAAAAAGGGGGTAAAAGTTGTCAGTTGTTGAATAAAAAATGTAAAGGAAAATAAAAGAATAAAAAAGACTGAAACTTGTTAGATGAATAAATGGTACACGTGTGGATTGTTCAATTCAATTTTGTCTGTTGACCTTCATGCCTTCCTTCCTTCCTTCCTTCCTTCCTTCCCCAGTTCCACCTTCCCAAGTAATAATGTAGTTACTACTCTGAATAGATTTCGTTTTTATCTGCTTATTTTATTACATAAACTTCCGATGCACGACTCTCGTCCTCCCCAGAGACCAAGTCAGATTACAAATCCAAATGTTTATTATTATTTTGTATTATCCCAATACGAGAATGAATTTAGTTTAACCATTTTCTCTCATTGAACAATCAAAATCTTGTCAATTTGTTTTAACAGCCAATTCACACATACAAAATGAGGGTGAGAAGGACAAATTGCGTGAACCCACATCACTTTTTTTTTTTGAAAAGTAAATAATAAATGAATTAAGAGAACTCCAAAAAAGAGAAAGCTAGTCGGTACACAGTATCAAGCTAGTCGGTAAATAATAAACCCACATCACATTTGCAACCAGGCTTCAAAGCTTTTCTAGCCTGTTTTTATCATACTTATTGTCATCATCCATGTTGGCTGAAAACCCGCTACATAACATTCCTCTATCAAACCATGATTGACCCACGAACGTATTTGATCTATTGGTTGCATCAATCCACTCAAAGCTGGATTTTAATTGATAGGGTTGACTACTTTTGTTGACACTGTATCCTTCGTTGTTCAGGGAGATTGCTGAATAATCCTTATATATATATATATATATATTGATTCAGTTGAACTCAAGTTTTCTTTATCATCTCTCTGTCTCCCAATTTGTGCAGCAGGTAGCACGATGAAGCAATTTGCTTCTGAAATCCAAGCAAATGTTCGATCTGGTAAAGTGTCTTGCTGGCTTTATTTAGAAATATATGTTTTTTTTTTTTTGGCTTACTTAGCAGAGCTTTAGCTCTTGTATATTGGATTTTGCTTATGGTGATTGTGGACTTCTTCTGAAAATATTGAGATCGATTGGTGCTACCTTTCTTGCTAGGTCTAAACGGTATTCGAAACTTTTTATTTTATTTTTTTTGGGGTGGTCATTCAACCCCAAATAAGATGAAATCTTTGGAGATGATTTTGATGTATATAATTCAAATTTGCTTAATGGCGAGCTTGGAATCCGGTTGTTGTTGGGAGTTGAATTAAGCTCTTAGATGAATCGTATCATCTTAACGTAGTATTGTGGAAGGAACTGCATATGTCTTTTTAGATGTTGAGAGGGTTTTAACTAACCAGGAACGAAAGTCCCTGATATTTCTTTCTAGACTTTTAGGGGAGTGATGCTTGATTTCCTGAACAAATTTGTTAATATAAGTAATATTGTGTTGTTTTTTGTCGTGAGGTAGCTTAGTTCTTATGGTTGGGAGCTTACAGTATAACAGTCATCATATTATGTTCTCAGGCTTCGTTGTTTGTGTTGTTTTAGGGTAACAATAGATGTATTAACTACTTGATTCTATCAGCAGGGGTCTTCCTTGTCTTTTCCGCGAGATTTGCTTAGTATTATGAAGAAAAATTTCCTAATCCCTCTGCAAACTTCAAGTTCTTATCAGTGGTGGACCTAAAATTCTCAAAAGTCTGGAAAATGGATCTAAATGACAGGCTATATATTGGCACACGGGAGAGACATACATCCTCTGACAGTAATTTATCCAAGAAAACAGCAGTGAAGTCATACTATGCAAATTTCAATCTGGAGCAGCATCAGAAGAAATGGGACGATATCTCTATGTTAGACTATGGCATGAGGATTGCACCACCTTTCCAAGAAGTCAGCTCACCATCCAAAGGCCAAGCTTTGCATGTATCTAATCCTAATGGTCAACTGAAAACATCTGATCGAGAAAATGGCCAGATTAATCAGGCACTTCGAGCTAACAAAATCCGAGATTGGGATCCACAGACCATGCTAAACAATCTTTCTTTTCTAGAAGACAAGATACATCAGCTCCACGAAATGGTGAATTCCATAATTGGCTGGAGAGACCAGATTCTGGGGCAGCCAGATGAGCTCGTAGCTCAGCGGCAGCAGCTTATTACTGCTGAACTGACCTCAGTTATTGTTCAGTTAATCTCCGCTGCCGGTACTCTTCTACCATCTGTGAAGCATACTCTTTCTACAGCCACTCCTTCCATTGGACAGCTTGCAGATCTTTTTCCTTCTGAGACAGGCGTGAATGCCAGTGTACAACCACAAGTTATGCAGCATAGTAGTTTTACTGATATTTCTGATCGGTCTAACCAAATGGATGTTAATGGAAATAGTGGGGCTGAGCAAACTTATTTTATTGAGGAACAAGAATTGAAAGATGAAGAAGATGGTGATGAAGGTGAAAACCTTCCGCCGGGTTCCTATGAGATTTTACAACTAGAAAAAGAAGAAATCCTTGCACCACACACCCATTTCTGCACAATATGTGGAAAGGGTTTCAAGAGGGACGCAAATTTGAGGATGCACATGAGAGGTCATGGTGATGAGTATAAAACCCCAGCCGCCCTTGCAAAACCCCACAAGGAATCTAGCTCTGGGCCAGTTCTAATCAAGAGATATTCTTGCCCTTTTGCTGGTTGCAAGCGGAACAAGGATCATAAAAAGTTTAAGCCCTTGAAGACAATATTATGTGTTAAAAACCATTACAAGAGAACTCATTGTGACAAAAGCTACACTTGTGGCAGATGCAACACTAAGAAATTCTCTGTCATTGCAGATCTGAAAACTCATGAAAAACATTGTGGCAAAGACAAATGGCTTTGTTCATGTGGCACAACCTTCTCGAGAAAAGATAAGCTTTTTGGACATATTGCTTTGTTTCAAGGTCATACCCCAGCTATTCCTCCTGATGAAACCAAAGGACCGGCTGGATCATTTGATAAAGCGGATGAAAAAGAAGCAACAAATAAGGATGGAAACATAACCCTGAACGAAGCAACAAATAAGGATGGAAACATAACCCTGAACTTTGGCTCCAATGCCGCAGGTGGCAATGGTGCTCAGAATATTGTAATCGGAAATGGCTGTGCTAATGATCCTGCAACTTATGTATTGCCAATGAACTTTGATACATGCAATTTCAGTGGATTTCACGAGTTTCCTCGACCTCCATTTGATAATCCTGAAAGTTCATTTTCTTTTCTAATATCTGGCTCATCTGACTCCAATAAAAAGATCTGGGAGGAGTCTAGTTAGAGGAGCTCACCTCTAATGATCATCATTTCTACAGCTACGTTTGGAGTATTTGCTTGTGCTAGGGATCACAGATTTTAAATTGATGCAACATTTTGTATAGTGAGGATATCCCGTGTAATTCCATGAATTCATTTAGGATTGCATCTTTCATTCATATTCAGTTTACATCTGATCCTAATATCGTCTTGCTTGCTATGTGTGTGTGATGCTCTCACCCAGCTACAGATAACATGGGGAAAGACTAATAAAGCGTTTAAATCATGTCAAGTTAATCCATATTGTTCCAAGTATTCTATTTTTAGTCACAGTAAACTGGTTGACGAAGCCAAGCCTGGAGTTGTTATCACGAGGCAATGAGTTGTGCATGGGAATCATAGGATTCAACTTTTATAAAATGTATGTATGATGGAAATGAGAACATAAATCCAACAGACCGCTAATCTTTGGATTTTATAAACAAACGTAGAAAGTAATTGACTCTTTACAAATTCAATGTACAGCCTCATCATCTCTATCTCTTGCAGGAACAGAGAGCCATCTTCAGCAGTTGAAAACACCACCACCAAACCTCGACTCATTCATCAGCCTATGATGAGAATTGTGTAGCAGAATGAGCTTCAAACCTTTCGACCCTTCTTCTACCTTGGATTTCTTTATTGAAGGGCTCTGGTAGTACCACTCCTTCAAAACTATATCATCCAAGACCGACCAAGTCTGTCCTCTGGGGGAGCTGTCTGCCCACAAAAACCTATCAGAGAAGGGATTCACGAGACTGTCTCGGAATTCCTGAGCTGTCTCGCAGATAAAACCCTGCAGCAGATAAATCCAATTTCAAATAAGATACAGAGGGCAAAAAGAATCAAGACCGAAGTGTGTGTTGTCTACCTCGGTGATTGCTTTAATCTTCAGAGTAAAATCATTGCTAAGAAGGACGATTTGGCCACCGTTGTTCTTTTTCCTACAAGAAAGAGCACAGTCAAGGATAAGGTCCTCTGCTGTTGGTGAAATAATTTCCAATACACTCCCACGGACAGAAAATGGTACTGAGATTCTTCCATCATCACTGAAAGCAGACTGAGGAGGGGTTGGTGCTGTAGGCCTTTGCTCCTCCTCTGAGCTCTGGACATGAATCCACCATTTTGTTTCTAGTAAACATGCATCTATCCAGTCTAATGCCAAAGATGCCTCTGATTTTCGTCTGAATAAGGTTCCCCTTCGCTGCTTATAGCAATCCAATTCCCTGATGACTGATGTATAGGAGGCATGAATGCGTTAACATCACATTACCATATAACAAATATACAATAATTTCACATTATTGTTACCCATTCTTGGAACAATCAGATAAGTGCCCTTGAGGCCCTGTAGAAGCTTTAACGATTTCCTCGACTCCTTGTCCAGAAGAGAGGTAACGTCCGCTACTAAAGTCCAGTTCCTTTTTCCACCATGAACAGGGTTGATCTGCAATTACATATAAATAAAAAGGCTCTCCACAAAAACATGATGGGAAAAACCAATAAATTAGAAATACCAGCTACCAATTATCCAACTTACTGAAACAGGATCCTCGTGCTTGTTCTGCCCAATCTCAATATCATTGACAGAATTACCGGTTTTGGAAGCGGAATTAAGAATTGAAATTTCAGAAATTCTATTTGCAGGAGAATTCACGAATAGATTTTGGAGCGGTATCCTTCCAGGCTCCTTTAGCAACTTCCTAGAAGTTTGTTTTAAAGATTTCCTCTGCTTCAGAAATTCAGGTGTCTGGTTCTCCTTGTCTGATAAGGCAAACATGTCTTCTCCTGCATGGGAGCTGGGCGAAAATGTAACTCTGAAAGCTGAGGACGCAGTCCTCCTTTCTTCGAGAATACCATTCTTTCTCATGGATTTCAGAAGAAAAGCGTTTGGGGTGCACTTTTCCTTGTCTGGGGTAAAGACTTCTTCCATCACTTTTGTACCAAAGGATAAGTTTTTGGCATCTTCTTGATTCTCCCATTCAACTTCAATAGTACCCTGGATGTTCATGTTTCTTTCACGTGTTTGTAGGCGTAATGCTGTTGCAGGTTTGCCTCTTCTTGACCAGATATTCAGCGAACTGGATCTTTTCTCTGATAGGACAACACAAGAGCTCTTTAACTGTTTTATACTGTCGTTTTCAGTTGCGGCACCCCTTGCTTCGCCTCTTCTGTCTTCAAAGGGTAAAAAAGAGTTGACTGACTCTGTTGGAAGCGTAGGAGCACAGGCACTTGCAAATTCTTTTGTTTGAAAACTCTGATTTTCCGTTTCTTCGAGGATCTTATCTGTAGCACATTTCTCAAGGCTTCCTTCTTGGCCTAAAGGGACAAGAGGGTCGTCTTTGTTAACTTGATATGGGAGCTCATAACCTGCAAAGGAGTGACGAGGATCGTTTTCTTCTTCTTCCACTTCTACTGTGAATAAAGAAGAATCAAGATTCATCAAACCTTTGTATTTTTGCTTAGATTCCATGCAAGTGTTTTTTTCTTTCTTACACCTTGCTTCTTCCGGAGTATGGTATTCAGGGATCTTACTCTGTTCATTGAAGTGGTCGTCTTCTCCAAGAACAACTGACTCTTCCATCACTCCACTGTCATTCTTATTTTGACATTTTATCTCTTCTTTTGTATCAGAAGGCGAAAAGTAAATGCTTTCTGATATGATCCCCTCAGATTGAACGAACCCACAATTCTCATTAAACACCAAGGGAAGTATCCCAGCCAAAAAAGAATCTGAAATCTGAATTTCTTCTCCATTTTTTTCTGCCCCTCCATTTATTACCTGTGCAACCTAGGTAAAGTTCAGTGAAACAAACCAATGACTACTAGCTTATCTCAATTTCTCTTATCTAAAAGTTTTCACCTGAAATGCCTTCTCTTCGTCCTCCTTTGCTAGCATTACCAACGGCGAAGTCTCGCCAAGAAGTTCCATTTGTGTGACAAAAATGTTATCCTAAAAAAAATTTTTTTAAAAAAAGAAAAAAACCCACCAGAAAAAAAATATGAAATAATTCAGAAACATACACGTTTTGACGCAAGATTATATATAATAATAGGTTCAACAATCAATTTTCATCTCACACATGCCTACATTATCTCACTTGGGCTCAAGAAAACGATACAAAGTCGATGCAATGAATACTCTCACCTGAGCCATCTCCTTTCCTCTTTCTTCTTCATTTTCCCCTTCTTTCTCTTTAACAATTGCAACATCCTCTCTGGACACGAATGGGTTGTCCTTCTCATATGCGCAGCTCAAAGGAATCCAATGCAGCCTATAGAGTCTGGTTGAGCCGCCAACACTTAATGTATCACCTTCATTCAGCTCTATAGCAATCCCTGGTTCGATCTTCTTCCCCGAAACCCAAGTTCCATGGACTATGCAAGAAACATGAACCAAAATAAGAGCGAAAACTGCCCAATACAAAAAAAAAAAAAAAGAACCGCCAAAAGTTTTTTTTTTTCCAGAAGTCATGCAAAAGTACAGCGAAATCAAAGTCAAAACTGAAAAATGGGCACTGCATCAAGAAAAATGAACCCTTACCATTAACTAAAACAAAAAAAAAACAAGTAAAACCATTAATGCAAAACGAATTTACCTGACGTAAGATCAGTGACATAGAGCTTATGTGAAGAGGGGTTGACATTGATTTGAAGATGGAATCTGCTGATGCTAGGGTGCATTAACACGATATTACAATCTGGGTGTCGACCAACAATCAAGATTTCTTCGGTTTGTAGATCTGGATTCTCATCAACCGCCACAGGACTGGCTGATTCCAAAAACGGTAACGTTGGCCTGTTGATGACAAACATGTTCTTGAGAATGGCACCGTTCTTGAGAACAGTGAACACTGGGATTTTGGTCTCTTCTTTGTTTACAATCTTTCCCTCTTTTAGGCTACCCATTATAGATTCTTGAATGTTGAAGAGAAATTTTGTCTATAACAGAAAAGGAGACAGAGAAGGCTATGCATAGATTGCAGTAACTTTGGTCAATGGGGATTATGGAGGATATGGTTTTTTTATGTGACTTTCGATTTTGAAATTCAAATGACCCGTTAGAATCGCTAGTTGTTAGCATTTACCATAACGGCTACTTTACATATTATTTTGTGTTTCTATAATATGCATTTTAATTGTTTTATTAAAACTCCTATCTAATAAGTGCTAAAAATTACCACTTGTCAATTACATGCATTTTTATTAATATTTCATAATGATTTTTAATATGTTTTAAATAAGTTCAAGAGTGAATAGAAATAAATAAGTTAAAAGGACAAGAAATATTGGGTGTCCTACTTTTCCTGTCGGCCTCTTCGCCAAAAACTGGGATTAAGTTAAATTGATCCGTTTAAAGCAGGAAGTAACAAGGTGCAAGTCAATGCTCGACTGAAGAAAAGATCACGGTCTCTAATCCCGTAATAAAGTTCACTCATCATTAACACGTGTTTTTTTTAATCAATGGTAATCATACCATAGGCCTATATAAAAACCTATTAAAAAGGTTAAAATGAAAATAAGCTTCTCCCTTAACACTACTTAAAAATGGATCTTTCATCTACTCATGGCCATTCCTGGCTATTTCTATATAAGACAAAAAATAAATGTAATAATAAAATAATTAAAACACTCATTATCTTATTTAAAGAGGGTCGTAAATGACCATGAATAGATATCCATATAGTTTTCTCCCTTAAAAATATAGACCTGAGTACACGAACTACGATCAATGGCCGATGCCCATGATATAATGCTACGTGGGTTCCAAGTCAAAATTAAAATTGTTTTTCAATAATTAAAAGAGTGTATTTTTATGATTTATTAAATATTTTTTATATTTTAAAAAATATCTTAAATTCCTTGTATTTTAATAAAATGATTAAATATCTATAAAACTATTTTGTGCTTATGTGACTCTAATGTGACAGGTTGACCGTACTGACGTCAGTTTAATTGTGTTGACATGACAGTGATGATTGTACAGTTGTTCTGACGTAGCGACAGATGTGGCAGCTGACGTGACAGTTACTATATAACGGGTGTTTGAAAAAAAATAAAAACATATGGGTATTTGATAAAAATGAAAAACATATTGGGCTTTTTGAAAAAAATGAAAAATATAGGGTTTTTTGGAAAAATGAAAACTATTATGATAAAATTTTCATAATTAAGAATAATTAAAATAACCATTCCAATGAGATAATTAACTCTAATTTATTAATTTATTAATTAGTTATAACTTCAAAATTATTAATTTAAAATTCTAAATTAAATTAACTATAGAATGTATATTTATATTCATAATACTTGTATTAAGAATAATCTTGGGATAAAAATTTCATAATATTAATTATATAACAATATGTGATATAGTAGTAAAAATTTTACGATCATTAATATCGTTTTTTAATTTTTATTTTTATTTTTTAAAATAAAATATATTTAATTAAAATTTTAAAAAATTTTAAATTAAAAATTAATTTAGTTGAAACGTATCATAAAAATAATTTAGTAATAATAATTAAACAAGAAATAAATTTTAAATTTTAAATGAATATACTTTTAAATATATATAAATGCATATTTATTATTAAATATAAAAACTAAAATTTTATTTATCATTT
>JAOXYD010112422.1:0-11428 GCA_028565735.1 Pinacopodium congolense
CTTCTTAGATAGATTAGGCTTCAAACACTTGTAATTCGAGTTTTAGAGTGTATTTTTGAGTTCTGTAAGTTGGAGACCGAAGTTAAGACATACCACTGAGTTTCAAAACCATCATATTATTATTTTCTTGAAATAAAATTAAAGTAATTTTAAACTCTATAAATCATAATATATATGCTGACTATTTTATAAATTTTATAAAATTAAAAAATTATTTTATAATTTTAAAAAATTATCTAATATCAATGTTAGTATATTAGTATTATTTAATATCGGTACAATATCAAACTAAGATAAAAGTTGAAATCAGTATGGTACTAATTTTCAAAGCATTAGCATTGTATTATTAGTACGACTACTTATTGAATTGGCAATATTTTTTTCATTGTTTTTAAGGTAATATAATAAATGAATTAACGAGGCTGCTGTACAATATTCCAACTTTTAGACAAGAAGTGCTGCATTAATAACAAAAGAAGAGCAGTTGGCCAACGTTCCTTAAGTGCTGCATTAATTTTTAGAAGAACATTCTAAATGGCCAACGTTCCTTAAGTTCAGTTGGTGGCACTAAATGAGTGAATATCAACTTATCGTTCCATAAGTTCAATTGTTTGGCCATTTAGAAAAGACCGGCCAAATTGGCAAGCAAAGAAGTGAAGTGTTTTATTTGAATTGGCAGCAAAAGGCCCCCGAAAGGCTAATCTATGAAAGATTAAGCTAGTTTTGCTAGAGGCAAATTAGCCTGCCCTATTTAGTTTCAGCTCTGTAATCAGGAAAGATTAATCTCCAGAATCAACAATTCTAAAAATGTAAGTAATTCCAATGATTGGACTAAATATATTGAAAAAAATAGTCATCAATTAAGATTACTGATATACAACTTACGCGAAACGTTTCCATTTCTAACGTTCTGGAAACGTTCAAACGATAATAATCCTTAAGTAGGTATCATAACAAGCGATAAGTTAAAAAAGGAAGTGGAGAGAAGAAATCTTAGAAAGAATTGATTGGCAATGAGCTACGTGTATATTTATGAGGAACCTGTACGAGAAGATGTTACATGTTTTGATGAATCAGTTTCATCACCATGGCTTGAAGGATTATGTGTTTTCTTGATGTTAGAAGAACCAGACAAATAGTAGAATGAGGATGGATTTGAGGGAGGCGCAAGATATGACGGCGTAGGCATTTCTGATGGAATTACAGGAAGAGGGGCCTCAAAATTTAGCAGAACATAGACTACTTGCCGTATCAGTGGACGGAGCTTTAGATCGGGGTGCACACACCAGAGGCCAACAACCATTAATCTTTTCATTTGTTGTTCATCGAAATTCCCACAAAGCTTTGGATCGGCAGCTTCAAGAACTTTTCCCATTGCATACAGTTCCCATACCCATTCAACTATTGTTGCTTGATTTTCTTCCGTCCATGACTCCACGACTCTCTTTCCACAAGCTATCTCTAGGGTGACAATTCCAAAGCTGTATATATCCGATTCCTTGTTGGCCTTTCCTGATTTGAAACATTCCGGGGCCATGTACCCCATTGTTCCTGCCAAAATTGTGGTTTGACATCCTTTTTCATGATCTACAAGTCTAGCCAATCCAAAATCTCCAAGTTTGGCTATAAAATTCGAGTCCAACATAATGTTGCTTGGTTTGATATCCCTATGCAAAACACATTGGTCGCCTTCTTCATGTAGATAAAGCAATGCAGAGGCCAAGTCTTGTGCAACTTTATACCTGATCTCCCATGACAACAAATTCCCTCCTTTGAATAAGTGAGCGTCCAAACTGCCATTAGCCATGAATTCATATGCAAGTAGCAGTTCCTTTTCATGACACCAACCAATAAGCTTCACCAAATTTTTGTGCCTTATTCGGCTAATGATCTTTACTTCTGCAGCATACTCTTTAATGCCACGTTTAGACATTCTTGACACCCTCTTCACAGCTATGTGCGACTTCTGGTCCTTCAAAAAACCCTTATAAACTGCACCTGATCCTCCCTCACCAAGCTTCTCTGTCTCTGAAAAATTGTTCGTTGCACTAACCAATTCATCGTAATAAAAATTCTTAGGCCTTGTTCCGTTCCTGAATTTATCACCAAAGGACACGTCAAAGTCAGGATCATCTTCTTTTCGTTGTTTCTTCATAATTTTCTTCAAAACAAGATATATCAAACCTGGACCAACAGTCAGAGCACATGCTCCAATACTCAATCCTGCTATAAATCTCAACTTCCATTTTCTACTTTTTGTTGATCTATTACCCGGAGGGCGCGTAGGAGCATCAGATCCATCACTTTCAATAATGTCTGAAGTCGAGTTAAATTCCCAGGAACAAATGGTGTTTCTTTCACTATAAAATCCTGTACCACCAGAAAAACCAATAGTAACCCATTCAGGCAAATATTTGGCTAGATCAATCGCAGTGGAAATATTTCTTACATCGGATAAATTTTCGGGTCCAATGTTAGTGAACATGACGTCCAGGAACTTATGGCTTGAATCGTAATTAATCCAAACATCTGTCAGATTCCCTTGCTTAATTCCATCATTCCAGGAGACATTTGCAACAGACTGCATTGAGTTCACGTTAATACCTACATGATCGCCACTCGGATCCCATTCGTTTCGAAACGTATCAAACTCCACCGCGACGAAATGATTCTCCGTAGTGTTTAGAGCCGTCCAAAAGTCTCTGACAAGACCAAGCCCGCCACCATCTCTCACGTCCGGATCTAACCTTGAACCATTAGGAGCCAAGAAGAAGGCTATCCCATCACCATGGGAATCACTGCCAAGGGAGTTAATGATAAAGGAGAAATGAGAAGTGAAGTTTGTGAGATTTCCAGAGGCTCTGTCCCAAAGATGCAATGGTTTCACATAAGTTGCTCGACCGAATCTATCTCCTATAACCTCGTCATTCTTTTCCAAGGTCAACTGAATAACCCCATCAGACACATTGGCATCTTTCTCCAGTGAAATTTGAGGTTCATTTTGAACAAACTTCGTGAAATTGAAGCTCAGTGCGGAGGCAAAGGGCTTTTCAATGGTGGTGGAAGTGAAAACATCCATCAGGAAGAATGCGAGAAAAAAATGATTGGGGCGTGAAGTGCAGGACTTGAGAAGAGCCATAGTTGAAGGGGATGCTGACGAGCGTGTGAATGTGTCTTGACTATTGAGACTGAGTAGGAGTGGCATTGACAAATTAAGATAAATACAAGTTACTATTTGAAGTGGAAATAGTCAAATGAAGTTGCCAGAGTTACCACAATCGATTTCCCCAAAGCGTTTATTTACGTCACATCAAATGGACGAGCGTTAATAGAAAATTAGGCCTGCAAGAAAGGTCCCCAGAAATTCAAGGAAGGATGCCCAGTTTCGTCTTTAGCCCGAAGAACTCAAGTACTTTGACCTTTTCGGAACTTTTTCTCATGTTCGCTCATCCCTCTACAAGACAAAGGAATACTTAAATAGCCTATACTCTACTAGAATTATAAATGTATATAAAATTTGAAAACCATTTATTGAAATCTTTATATTTAGTCATAAAATCTATAATTGATTTTTTATTAAAAATACTATATAATGTTTTATTTAATATATTTCTTATTCGTATTCCATTCATAGTACTTCATGATGAATAATTATTAAATATTATACATAATAACATAATTTAATCTGATTGTTTTATAAAATATAATATATTTTGTCCCAACATTTATATATAAAAATTAGAATCATCATCACAGCCAACATCACATGACCCTTAAGTTCTCAAACTTTTGCAACATTCTTTCGTTAGTCTTGCACTGGCCTCTCTACTATTTAGACTAACCTCTTCTGCGTCGGCCCACGGTCATAATCCAACTCTTTTTTTTTTTTTTTTTCTATTTCTCATTGTCATGTTTTTTGGCTTCTTCACTTCCATGCTTTGATTTCAACTCCGTGAAAGATGTTTTAAGTTTTGTCATATGAATCTTTTATATAAAAGAACATCTCCATCATTTTCATTAACAATCCCTTTTAACCTTGTTACCAACTTTTCTCGTCCCTTCTCTAATCACAACGCCCTCTTTTTTAAAACTCTCTTTGAAAACTGATTTCCATATTGGATCTTTTACGAAAAGAAAAAGATTCCAATCATGATCAAAGTGATCACAACTGCCCCGACAATTTTGTGATTTGATTAAGATGTTCAAAGTATTGGTTCCCGACTTTCAACGAGGAGCTATTGTTCTCATTGGCCAAACGCATTAACCCTGTTATCGATACGTTGCCACATTCAGAATGTTCTTTTAGTATAGGTTGTTGTTCAACAGAAGGGAAGGAACGATCAGAACATGAGGAAAGAAACACCAGACAAGGATTGCATAAAGAACCTAAAAGTTGAGAAATTAGCGATTCTTATGGTTGTGGGCGGCCAATTAAGGTGCTACATTGCCAATCACGGACCTGTACCCAATGATAATTATTAGTTAGACTTTATGGTTGATTCAAACTGATTTTTATAACTTGGAAAATCTTTTTAACACTTTCAAATATTATAATCTAATTCAATTGTTATGGTTGAAATTTTAAGGTATAACATGTACTGTTCACTTTTCATAAGTTCAAACATACTCTCAAAATTTTCAATAAAAGGAAAGTGGGAGATATAAGCAATAGGATGGTAGCCAATATAACAATCTATAATATTCAAAATCTTATGAGAGTAAATGATAGTGGTAACTCCCTTGTCGAGTGAGAACAAGAAACTATCCAATTTTTTCTTAAGTTGTTAAAAGATCACAAAAGCTTTTTAAACAAGCTTTGAAGATAAAATTGTTGATAGAGAGTCACATAAATATTAAATTCTTTCATAACTCTGTCATTGTGAATAGGAACATAAATAATGTCCATTCTATTATTGATGTCGACGGTCACATAATTTACTCTTTTGAGGATATCTTAAATCATTTCTTTAAATTCTTTCAAAACACCTTAGGATAAATAAAGTACACTCTAATATCATCTCAAGTTTACAACCTTTCCTCATTTCTAAAATGTCTAACAGTTTTGTCACATCCTTAGTTGCTCCAGTTAGAAGTCAAAGATATTTTTAATTATTTCCATCAAAATCAGGTTCTTGATCGAAATGGATTTAATGATTATTTCTTTAAGTAGATCTAGAATACAGTAGGTCATGATATTAGTAATCTAAAATTTCTTTGTACAAGGTAGGTTGCTTAGAAAAATCAATTCAACCTTCATTTCCTTTATTCCTAAATTTCCTAAGTCCTCTCATGTTATTGATTTTAAGCTTATTTCTTATTACATTATGATCTATAAGGTTATCTCCAAAATTTTAAGAAATAAGTTGGGGTCCATCCTTTCATATATCATTAGCTTTAACCAATATGCTTTTGTTAAGGGTAGGCATATTGGTACTTGTGCAAGAAATTTTCAAAAAGTATCATCTAACTAATGGACATAAACATTATGCTTTCAAAATTGATTTGTGAAAAGCTAATGATTTGATCCAATGGGATTTTGCATTTGAAATGTTGAATTTGCTAAGTCCCCCAACCCTTCTTTACATAAACTGGATTCTAGAGTATATTACTTCACTTCCTATTTTATTATTATAAATATCACACCTTCTAGGTTCTTAAAAGGTCATTTTGGATTTAGGTAAGTTGATCCTTTATCTCCTTATTTATTCATCGTTTGTATGAAAGCTCTTTTTAAAGTTCTAGCTCACATTACCATTAGAAATGGTAAATTCAAGTACCATTGCTGATATGCTAAACTAAAACTGTCTCATTTTATTTTTGTTGATGACCTCCTCTTATTCTATCAAGCCGATAGATAATCCATTAAAATTTTGTTTTAAGGCCTAAATCTATTCTCCAAGTTGTTTAACCTAGACATGAATCTTTCTAAGGGCCAATTCTTTTTATCAAACGATTGTACTAGTCTTGACAATGAAATCATTAACCTTATAGATATTAAACCAAGCCATCTTCCTATTAGATATCTTAGTCTTCCTCTTCTTTCTAGCAAATTCTCTAATAGACACTGTAGTTCCCTATTGGATAAAATAGAAGCTAGAGTAAAGAAGTGGATGAATACGTTTTTGTCTTATGTTGTTAGGCTTCAACTAGTTAATTCTATCCTTGTTACTTTTCAGGTTTATTGTTCTACTCATTTCCTTCTTCCTTCTTTGGTCATTAAAGATATTGAAACTAAACAGAATAACTGTATTTGGTCTTGTATGTCAAATGCTAACTATTTCACAAAAGTTAGATAGAGTGATATTTATAAATTAAAAAATAAAGGTGGTATAGGTATTGCACAAATTAAGACTTGGATTAAATTTCTTTTAAGAAAAGGGTTTATATTTTGTTTAATAACTCAGAGGCCTTATGGATGAAATAGGTCCATACTGTTATCCTTAAAGGAAAAAAATTTTTGAATGCCAAAGTTAAAAATGGAAGTTATTATAGTTGGAGGAAAATTTTATAAGTGGGGGATCTCATTAGAAACCAATTTAGAATTAAGATTACAAATGGGCTTTCTACTTTTTTGTGACAAGATTGATGGCATCCTCGAGACATTCTTAAGGATCTTATAACTCCTTGACTAATTAACACTCTAGACCTCTTTATGGGATCTTAAGTCTCTAAAAAGTATTAAAGACAATATTTGAAATTAGAATATAACCATAAATGACCTTATCCGAAGCCTCTCTTCTGAACCATTACCTTATTTAACTTACAGCTTAAAATATGGCAAGCTGGAATAGATGGCTAGCTCATCCAAATTTACAAAAATACTTCAGCTAATAAATGGCTCAGACCCCCTCTTTCTTCTGCTCCTTTGTCCAAACTAGTTTGGTATAACAAAGTTAACCCTAGACATAACTTTATTATATGGTTAGCTTTTCTGAACAAACTTCAAACTAGAGACAAATTATCTTTCTTCGAAGCTCTAAACTTTTATTCTTTTTTCCTTGCTAATTTTGATGGCATTAATCACCTATTTTTTAAATATAGCTTCTCTAATATAATTTGGAAAACTGTCCTCCATCATTTTTAGTTTAACATTATTGCTCCTTTCAATCTCCCAACTATTTTAAATTGATACCAAAACCTTACAAACCTTCAAATCATAAATGTCAACCTTTTCAAATTCATCCTTCCCAACTGTATTTATAACCTTGGGCGAGAAAAAAATAACCTAACATTTAAAGATACCGCTATAGACTCTTGAAGCATTTTCATTAAGGTGGTCTCTCATATTACTGAAATTCTAAATGTAACCACAAATGAGAGATAAATGTTTTGTACTATTTATATATTTTATTAACCTTTGTTTTTCAAATCTAATAAAATTTATAGATGAAGAACGTATGGAGAAGGTAAAATGGAAGCATTTTATGGTATATGAGAAAGACGACCATAAGCAAAAGAGTTTTAAAAAGTTCATATTGCAATTTTTATGTAATAAGGTCATCAGAATTCCAATTGTAGATTCTGGCAACAAAAACCATATCAAGGGATAACCAAGCAAACAATTAACTATCTGTAGTTGAAGGATGAATAACTAAGAAAATAGCTAACTATCTACAGTCGAAGGATGAGACAAGTAAAGAAGACAAAACTTGATCAATATTTCCCTTTTGTAACTCACTTCAATAGGCGACAGAGAATTGCAAGGACAATAAAACCAGTAAAGAAAGTTCAGACACCAAGTTTTTTAAACTTATAATCTATATCACTTTAGCAGTTCTAGTTAAAATGATTGCATGAGGAAAGTTACTGGACCTCAGATTCTTCCACAAGCTTAGGGCCAGAGCTTCCACCTGAGTCACCATCTATAAAGATCCGTTAAAACACGATGTTCTTTAAGGAAATAAAAAATTTAATAAACTTTACCAAGAGAAAGAAATCAAAGTATGAGACACTAGAGCAAGAGAAAGGAAGAAAGGAAAAAGGCTCCAAAGAAACGGTTTAAGGTTCTTTTGTTCACATTAAACAAGAACCTTATTCCCATTAGATTAGCATAGGACAATGTAGTTGTGTATTTCTACTTCTCCCTTGATTCCATTTTATTTTTTGCATTGTTAAGGCTAGATAAATTTAAGAGCTTTTTTATTTTGTTGCACTTTATTAACGCCTCATCTATTTTGATTGTCACTATGTGGAGAGGCAAAGTTGTTTTGTTTTGCCTCTTTGTAACTTAGTTGTAGGTTGCCTTCTTTTTTAGGCAATATGTATAGACCTTTTGCCTTTATATTTAATTTATTTTACTGATTCATTGAAAAATAAATTAACTTAACTTTGAATTTGATTAATTAAATCTTAAAATTTTATTTGATACAAATCAATTTAATTTTTAGATATTTAATTTTTGGATTATGTATTTAAGATGATATACAATTATAGCTATAATGAATAGAAATAAATTGTAAAATTTTTAATATTAAATAAATTTTATGGTCCTCATTTTATGTAGTAAATCAATATCATATTCTTATTTCTAATTTTTTGGGATAATTATTATCCTTATGTAGATAGTGATTATTTTCAAATTCTACTCTTAAATTTGTCTAAACATTTAATTACTAGAACTAAAAGAAATATGTTTTTAAGCATAAACATAGATCCAAAAAGAATTAGAAATGAAAATAATTCTTTTAATGTAAGCATATATTTTAGTGAAATTAAAAATACATTACTTGTTTAAATATGATTCAATGAGTATCAAGAGCTTTGAATAATTCCCTTTCAAAGAATTTAGATTTCATTATATGAAAATTTCTGGTAATATAATATGCATTAGCTAAATGTTATTTCCTTTCTAATCAATTTCGAGTTTAATTTTATGAAAAAGACTTGGCGTTTCTATGTAATTTATTTTTACAAAATGTGCACTTTTTCTTAAAATTATTAGATACATACCTTATAGAATTGAAAATGTAACAAAAATACTTCTATTAAGTGTGGAAGGACCGGGGCATGTTTGTATATTGGTCTAGCTTATTACTTTTTTCCTTATGCCTATTTTTGTTACATTATTCAATATAAATTATCGTAAAGCTACTATTGTGTGTATAACAGTAGTTATAAAAGCAGCAATATGATTATAACAATCAATTATGCAACATTGTAAAGAAAACTTAGACAAAATTTTAACAAAAAAATCCTTTTATTGTTTCTAAATTCACAAGGTGATTTTCTAGTGACTTTGAAATTTAAGGATAAAAATTGGAAAATTGTAAACTACAATGGATGTCTAAGTCTTAATCTTTCATATGCTATGAATTGCAATTAAAAATTAGTCAATTAATTATTAGTATTAAAGATAAATTATTTGTTATAAAAAGGAGTTTCTAATGATAAAAAAACTTCTCTATTGACAAATAATTTAAAGGTACTCCCATATATTATAAATAAAGTGTAAAGGCCTTTTAATTTTGAAAAACTAAAAAAAATTGTTATAATATATATGATCTATTTAAAAGCTATTTATATTTGATAAAACAGTTCCTTTATTAAAGAAAAAATTATCAATATTTAAATATCAATCACTTTATATTGAATAAGATCAAAATAAAGTTCAATATAAAAATTTTAATAACCAATGGGTAGTAATGCTCAACAAACTCACCACTATTGAAAGATTAGGTAGGTTTATGAATATTGAATCAGTGTGTGTCCTTCGTAAAGATCAACAAGAATCAATACAGCATTTATTCTTTCAATACAACTACACCAATCATATTTGGTGTGATATGCACCATCCAACAATGCGTAAAAAATTATCATCTAATTGGAGCAATAAGATATGATACACAGTGGTAACTTCACAATGGCTAAGATCTTTTCAAACAATAGCTCCACTACAAGTAGTTTATTGTAGGAGATTATTTCCCTTACAAGTCCATAAGCTCTTGTCCACAAATTGCAGGAATTATGCAGTGATATCTGCAAAAGAAAAAGAAACCTCATGGAAGTTAAAGAAGCATGTTCTTATCTATTGCAACTAATTAAGTGCTTCCCTATACTTGGGTGAATATAATTACTTGATCTACCTACAGACTTCTGCTCAAGGTAGCTGACTTCATTTACTCAAATTCCTTGAAGCAGATTTTGTTCCTTCCCATGAAGCTTTTCTTTGGGAATGCCATCCTATGTGATGACTTTATAATAATGTCGTCCTTTTATTCCAAGAAGTTGTAGGAGAGCAAGTTCCTGGCCATTAGTTTCGATTATTTGCTAGTTATTATAAAAACTAGTCTTTGCTGATCTGGTTTTGTTTTACATTCTTATCTTTATGCTCAAGCATAACTTTTAGCTTGTTGATTTCGCACAAGATTACTTTTGAATTGTGATTAGTTTGTATTCCCAAGCCTTAACTTTGTGATCCTAATTTATTAATCCATTTTACTTTTTCAAAATAAAAATAACAAATTAGACTTAAAGGAACCTTTAGAATTTAATAAAACAAAAACATGGTATGAATCCTAATACTTGACATCAAATTTTCATGTAGCGTTCATTATCAAATGACTTTTAAAGTTACATCACTAAGGGAAGGGGATCCCAACAGGGAAGCCCGCGTCAAAGTAAGATGGGAAGAGGTATGCAATTCTAAGAATGAAAGAAGACTTGGCATTCATTCTATGACTTCAGCAAATAAGATCAGTTTGGCAAATTGAATTTGGATGCTTTATTTGGATAAAAAGTCTCTTTGGGTTTAGTTTGTGCATACTTACTTACTTAAGGATGGAAGTTTATGGGAAATAGATATCAAGACCAAGAGTAGTTGGACAATGATGTAAATTTTGAGACATAGGAACTGGATTCATCCTCATCTAGTTCATATCATAGGGGATGGCTGCAATACTTTTTTCTGGACAGACAATTGGGCAAAGGAGGACCCTCTAGATCATGTGGCCTCATTGCAAGGTTTAAAAGAGAGTATTGATTAGTAAGCCAAAGTTCATAAATTCATTTCAGACTAAGGATGGAGTTGTAATATGCTAGGAGCAGAGGTTCTTTGGGAATACCTCCCAAGGTATCAGCCGAATGCGCAAACTTCTGACAAGGTGGTATGGAATAAACATCCTTCTGGTAATTTTACCAATTGTTCTTGTAGGGAAACCCTTATTAATCATGTCTCTAAGGCCCTTGGGCAAGATTGGTTTGGTTCATAAATAGATGTCCCAAGGTTGGCTTCATATTTATAGCTAGCCATTAAAAATAGATTAGATACGATGGACATATACAAGGGGTATAGGAGTGTGATTGATTGAAGTTATGTGTTATGCCAAAGGGAGGAGGAAACAAGGAACCACTTGTTCTTCAATTGATACTACTCTACATATCTATGGAAGGTGGTGTGGCACGGTAACAGGCACATGATGGTCCCATTCAA
>JAOXYD010112433.1:0-11427 GCA_028565735.1 Pinacopodium congolense
AGCATGTGCTAGCTATTAGTGCTGCAATTATGCCTTACATGAATTATAGCCAAGAAACAGTCTGCTAATTAATTATGCTTCAACTTCGTCAATTGAATTCTTATTTCATATTAGAATTAAAGAGTTCTTATCGTTAAACTCTCTACGATCTCCTTTAATGACATCCCATTAGCTTATGGTAGCGATGGTGGATGCTAAGGCATGGGTTAGGAGTGTGATAAAATTTGATAGCATTGCGATAGAGAATTGGAGCTATACTATTATTTGTCCTACAAAATAAGATATATATAAGTATGTTAACTTGAGAATAAGCAAATGTCACATACCATATCTTCTTCTTCATCTTAGAGTTAAAAGCACACTCATAATGAGCCATCATCGATATAAAGCCTTAAAACTTGAAAAAGATATGAAGTTAAACAAACAGACGATAAGGTGAAAAAGATTAACAAAAAAAACATAAAATAGTTAAAATACAAGCGCTAAGTCCCTAGCAACGGTGCCAAAACTTTGGTGGATCTATCGCGGACTACTAAATAATAAAATATCTAACTAACTTAAAAAACAATATATTAGGGCAATTTGGGTTGATTCCACATAGAACTAGCCATGTTTGACATCTATTCCTAATGTTACATAAAATAAAAAGAAAATAAAAGAAAACTCTTGGATGTGATAGAATTTAAAATACAACTAACAAAACAAGAAAGTAAATAACAAAGACAAAAAATTGGGTAAAAGATATTATTCGAATTATGGCTTACAAGTGATCATTAAAAATATGTAAATTATGCTATGCCTAAGATGCTAGTCTATAGACTCAAATAAACTCTTATGTACTAAGTTCCTTTATTTTTAGATAACTCCTATATGATAAAAAATGTTATCTTTAACCACGCCATAACTTAGAACAAACTGTTTAGACTTAATGGTGTGATAGCATTAAAAACTAAAGAAATGACTAATTATAGCCATAATTTCATAAGATCGGATTAAGTAACTTTAAGAATTGGAATTCTATAATAATTGACTAAGTTTACCTATAAAATCAATTAACCTATTTTTACTTGTGGATTTACTTAATGAAAATTATGGATCAAAAGCTAAAACCTAGAAATTGAACTAGAAATTACACTTAAGGTGATCAATCCTATCAATAACCACAATTCATGATATTAATTTTGTGTTCCAATTTAATCATAACATAAATCATAATGACCATTCAATTCCAAATCCAATTCTCAAAATTATAATTCAATTACCCATCAAATATTTTTAAACCCAAGGAAAACCTAAGCTAAGGTAATGAAAACATTAATAAAGCAATATGAAATTAAACTAAATGAAAAGATAATTGCAAAAATAATAAAGGAAAGTAAAAAGGACAGGGTTGGAAAATTAAGAAACCACACTATATTAACATGAAATAAATGTTTTACAATTGTTCAATGAAACCCAAAGAAATTACATGAAGAAAATAGGATGGAAATAAATAAAAAGAAACTAAAACAAAAATAAACTAGTGTTCAATATCTAAACTACTTAATCTAAGAAAAGAATATGAAACGAGATGGAAAGAATAATGAAAAGAACGTAAAATCTCGAATCTTCTATTTATATGCCTCCAGTAAGGATTTGGCTCAAGAAAATGTGGTCTTTGTCCCTCAATGATGGTTCATTACCCTTCAACATTGGTATGGATTCAACCACCGTTAATGTTGCTGGAAAACACCCTAAACGATGGTTGGATGATAGTTTTTCCCCTCTTCATATTTTCTTCTCTAACTCCTCTTACACACCTTTGATGACCATGAAATTTGATATGTAGATTCCAAACATAAGTTTCTTTCATCCCAAAAACATTCATAACAATCTAAGCTCTAAATATGCACCTAATGTATCACCGAACTCCCCCATACCAAAAATTGGTGTTTTTTTTATAGCTTTTCTTGCTTTTCTCTAGATACATCCTTCATGTTTTGTCATATGGTCTTCAAATTCAATGTGGAACTTCATGACATTATTTTATAAGTCCTCAAAGTGATTCCATACCTCTTCTAGCTCTAAAATTTCTCGAATTATACTCCATATTTAGTCATTTCAACTTGTATTTATGTCCAATGATCAACTCTACATTTAAAATCAAAAGGAACTCAAATTAGGCATCTAAACACCAAAATATGGATGAAGTAATATTGAAAAATATATAGAAATACTATAAAATGTTTCTCTATCAATCCCTCTTTCTTGTCCTTATATAGCTCTGAAAGTAGTTCAAGTATACATTGATAGTGTTTATGAACTGCATGTTTTGCCATCCAACATTATTGGTGACCAAGATTCAGTGTTTATGAGAAAAGTTTGGCAAGAATTTTTTAAGATCCTTGGGGTTGAACTCAAATACTCTTTTGCATACCATATATAGACTAATTGTCAAATAGAAGTAGTGAAAAAATCTTTGGAAATTTACTAACAATGTATGGATGGAGATTTTCTAGGAAGCTGGAGTAATTGCAGACACTATTTCTTCCTTCCATACCACTATTTCTCAAACACCCTTCCAAAATTTTTAGGTGGTACAACCCCCTCTACGCATTCCCTACTTTCTTCAAGACTCCACAGTTGAAATGGTAGACTTGATGTTGTAATAATAGGAAGCTACAATAAAGTTATTAAGCACCATTTAAGAAGAGTTCAACATTGGTTGATAGTCCAAGCCAACAATCATAAGATTGAAAGGCAATTTGATATGGGTGACATGGTTTATATGAAGTTACAACCTTATAGAGAGAGTTTTGTTGTAGCTAGAGAGGTTCCAAAGTTAGCTGCAAAATATTTTGGACATTACAAAATTGCAGACAAGATTGGTTTAGTTGCTTATCGATTGAACTTGCCAGCTTCCACCATCCATCCATTTTTTCTTGTTTCTCAGCTTAAAAAAGCTCTAAAAAAGGATTAGATAGCTACTAACCTTTCACTCACTTCACTCCCTTTAGCCATGTTAGAACCATTTACCATCTTAGATTGAAGAACAGTTATGAGAGGGAATTTTGCAGTTCATTTTTAATTCACTAGTCAAATTCTACATATAAGGCTTCCATTTGGGAATTTTCTTAAGATATGTAAGGTAGATACCATAATTTTCCTTGAGGAAAAGGAAAAATATATAGGGGTAGTGATGATATGAAGCATATTGGTATAGTGTTAAGTTAGAGGTGGTTGCTAAGTTGGAATTGATTGGTGAGCTTGGTTTGAAGAATTGTAGTTAGTTAGCAATTAGTTAGTTAGTTAATAGATTTAGTTATGGACGAAACATTTTTAGATGAGAAATTGAATTTCACTATATAAAACATACGATACATGGTACATGGCAATTAATAAATAAAAGTGTAAAAATTTATTTCTATCCCTCTCTTATCTCTTATCTCTTTTTTATCTTCTACTTCTTATTTTGTTCTTTCCTTATCTCTTGGTATAATTCTTCATAACATTAACTGTAACCCAATCGAAAAATACAATCACACAAGGTTAATGGTTGAAGTAAAATTAATAAACCTATCAACTAACAAATCTAAAGGAAATACCTATAGTAATTAAGACCTGCTTTAATTTTTTTTTTTCAAATTGAAAAATTTGTGAAGTGTGTTTTGTTTAAGTTTTACAAAAAAAATTTGATTAATAACATTGAAACTATTAGGGGTCAAATTGATTGCATTTTTATTAATAACTTTTTGAATCATGACCCCTAATTTAGTGCTTAATTATTCAATTTATGTATTATTATGCTTACTTTACATGATTGAGCTTGAAGATGGAGATTGGAGCAAAAATTGGAAGGAAAAGTCTTATTCCAGACCATCAACAACACCTTCATAGGGTCACATTGATATATGAACATAAGGTCATTAATTAGTTTAGCGTTCATTCATCAAAAGTGGTCTACAGCCCATCGTTGTAATTTGTTGTAGACCGCCGTTGATAAAAGCAGTCAACAATATCAGCCTCAAATCTCCAAATTTGCGACTGGTGATTGTTTTCCATCATTGCCCTTGTCTTTTAGCATATGTAAGAGGCTACTAAGCTGTTAAAGCAAAGAAAAAAAATATTTACGCATCAATTAAGGAGAAAAACAGATATGAAAATATAGAGAGACTCTCCTCCTTTTCTCTTGTTTGTTCTTAGTAGCATATCGGCTTCAAAAACTTTGTATTCATATTGTATCATGATTTCTGAATTTTTTAACATTGGAGCTTGTTGTTATGACTCATATCCTAATCTATGAATAGTCCAAGGGGGTTTCTTAACTCAGATTATTACTTGTTTTACTATATTTTTTGGATTAATCAAAGTTCTTATGCTTATGCTCATATCTATGAATGTCCTTATTTTTCTGCAAGATCTTGATGGAAGAGAGTTTTGCTGGAGTCCAGAATCAATTTATATGTTCAAGACACATCCAAAAGCCTTTCTTGGATATTTGTGTAGCCTCTAAGCTTAATTTAGAGCTCATATTTTTTAATCTATCAAGGCATGTTGCTTAAAGTGTATATCTTGAATATTTTGACCAAAATGTGTGACTAAATAATTTTTATTGGCAAGCATTGGTATTTTATAATTTAAAAGAGCTTAAAGACATGTTATAGGGTTTGAGTTTTGTTTATTTAAGGTTTAAATGATCTGATTTTGGGCTGGCCACCTAAGATTGGAGTTCAAGACAAGTTGAGCTTGATAAATCATCTTAATTCATTAGAAAAATCAATAAGCAACTCAAATTAATCTTTGAATGACCAAACCTAGATTTTTTTATGAGAGTTAGAGATATGAGAGTAAATTTTCAAAACTCGCCTTCTTGAAATTAAATCCCATTTACTTGATTTGACGGATAAGCAAACCTTAAACAATATTTAATGGAGAAAAAGGAAAGTCTTAACCATAGCTTTGTTTTGATTTTGAACTCTAAACAGACCTTAAATGTGTTTAAAGCTCAATTAAATCATCAATCATCTAATCATTTGCTAATTTAAAAATTTGGTAATTTTTAGAAATTTTCGAAAGCAATTAAAAATCATTTTAAAAATGTTTAAGCCAAGTTATACTAGTTTAGCAATTTAAAGGTTTTAATCAAATTGTTTGGATTTTCTTAAATAATTGTAATCTATTCATCATAGTAATTAAGCCCTTTTCCCTATGGGATTGGCATCTAGAGTCTTAAATTTACTCCTCTTTATTATTTTTACGATAAGTGCACTTGCCTAAATTTTCTTTACTTTCAAAGTAAAAGAATTTCAAAATCATTAAAAGTTTATAAGTCACGTAACCAATGCAATAGGTTTTTGGTGACGTTGCTGGGACTACGACCTTAATATTAGGAAAATTAGTGTCAATTACGTTAGGACTTATAAAAAATTATTTGTTTATGTTTTCTTAATTTATTGGCTATTTATTTTAGTTGTTGTGTTTTATTGCCCTTTTTCTTTTTTTTTTCTTGTTTGTTAATTTGCTTTAATTTAGTATTTTATTTACATTTGTATGCATACTTAGGGACACAATCCCAAGCCCACAACATCTGATCTTTTAGAATTTGATGCATGTTAAGGAAGAAGAAGAAAGAAGCTCGCACCACCACATCTGATCTTTTAGAAGTAGGAACATCGAGTGACATTGAATCAGAACCTGTAGAAATGGAATCTAAGGAATGTGTAGTTGTAGATCCTCAGGTAAAAAATAGAAAACCAACCATGACGGACGTAGCTTTAGTGAATAGAGGTAGACCTATGGCTAGCATTGAGCAGCCTAAAGTTAATGCTAATAACTTTGAAATCCCACATGGTATCATCTTAATGATTAGGTTCTCACAATTTGAAGGTTCAGCTTTAGTAGATCCCAATGAAAATTTGCAAAATTTTCTTCATATTGATGATCTTTTTAAAAGCAATGAGGTCTCTGATGAAACAATTAGACTTAGGGTTTTCCCTTTGTCTATTAGAGATAAGGAGAAAGCTTGGTTGTCAATACTTCAATTTGGTTCCATTACTACATAGGATGAATTAATGAAGTTATTCCTTGCTAAATTTTTACCACCTACCAAGATAGGAAAAATGAATACTAAAATAGATTTGTTTATGTAGTATGAAAATGAAAGTCTATACGAGGCATGAGAATGATTTAGATAGATGTTTGTAAAGTGTTCAAGTCATAGATTTAAAATGTGACAACAAGTCGATATCTTTTATACTAGATTGACAACTTCGACTTGTAGCATCATTAATGTTGTGGCAAGATGCAATCTAATGCACAAGACTGTGATTGAAGCATACAAACTAATTGATGACATGGTTACAAACAATTTTTAGTATAACTATGATCGCCATCTAAGGAAACCACATGGTAGTCATGCAATTAATGATACGGTAGCTATTGCCGCTTAGATGGAATACTAAATAGGATGCTAGATAGTTTAATGAATGGAGTTGGTAGTAGTTCTCATAAAGTTGAATGTGATAGCTATGGTAGTACCTCCCATACATCATTAGAGAGCCAAGAAGGAAGTCCTTTTTCCTGGGAAATGAAAGATCCTTCCACTTTGGATTCATGTAACTTCACTGATGTTCATGCTACTCTAAGTGATCCATTCGAGTATCTTTGTTCAAATTCATTGCAGAAGGCTTTAGTCCATTTATGTTCTGAATAAGCCAAGGAAGGTGAAGTAAAAGAAGTTGTGGACAAGTTAGAAGGGGGAAAGGAGACATCAAGTTGGATTTAATCCAAAAGGTTTGGGCCTTTATATA
Organism: Pinacopodium congolense; assembly: GCA_028565735.1. Lineage (NCBI taxonomy): Eukaryota > Viridiplantae > Streptophyta > Magnoliopsida > Malpighiales > Erythroxylaceae > Pinacopodium > Pinacopodium congolense. Next base: position 6,789 of record JAOXYD010112433.1, read on the forward strand.
AGCTAATTCAATCCCTTCCAAAACCATCTATTAAAGAACCACCAACTTTGGAACTAAAGCCTCTTCCCTCGAATTTGAAGTAGGAATTTTTACGACTTCCATCTCAATTGTCAGTTATCATTTCATCATCTTTAAGTAATACGATGAAGGAGAGATTGTTGAGAGTTTTTAGAGAGTATCAAAATGCTATAGGATGGACCTTCGCGAATATTAAAGGATTAAGTCCTTATATTTATGCACATTGAATATTGATTGAAGAAGGAAGTAAATCTTTGGTCTAATCTCAGTGCAAGCTAAACCCGAATATGAAGGAAGTGGTGAAAAATAAAGTAGTACCAAAGAAACGAGTACTACTTTTTGACTCTACATGAGTTAGTCCTATTTAACCCATGTATCCTATTTATGGTATTATTTATCCCATTTCTAACTCTACATCGGTTAGTACAATTTAATTCATACCAAAGAAAAGAGGGACTATAGTGATGAAGAATGAGCAAGATGAATTGATTGCCACAAGCAAAGTTGTTGGTTGGCGTATGTGTATTGATTATCACAATTTGAATGACACCATAAGAAAGGATCACTTTCATTTACCCTTCATCGATTAAGTCATTAAAATGTTAGCTAGGCATATTTTTCATTGTGGCTTAAATGGATAATGTGGATATTTGCAAATTCTTGTTGCCAATGAGGACCAGGAAAAGATAACAATTACATGTTCGTATGGCACTTTTTCATATCGGTGCATGCCTTTTAGCTTATGTAATGCCCTTGCTACTTTTTAGTTCCACATGATACTAATTTTTGCAAATATGAATGAAACTTGCATTAAAATGTGCATGGATGATTTTTCTGTATTTAGTACATCCTTTGATGCATGTTTGGAGAATTTGGAGAAATTATTAAAGAGATGTAAAGAAACTAATTTGGTTTTGAATTAGGAAAAGTGCAATTTCATAGTGAAGAAGTGCTTAGTTTTAGGTAATAAAATTTTAAGTAAGGTTATTGAAGTAGACCTATCTAAAGTAAAAGTAATTGCTCATCTTCCACCATCTCATTCAGTTCATGCAATTCAGAGTTATTTTTGGACATAATAGATTCTATAGGCAATTTATCAAGGTTTTTTCGAAGATATCAAATCCCTTTACAGAACTTTTGACCAAGGACATAATCTTTAACTTTGATGATAAGTGTATGCATTCTTTTCAATTATTAAAGGAAAAGCTAATGAGTCCACCTATTTTGGTATCACCTGATTGGTCTCTTCCTTTTAAGTTGACGTGTGATCCGAGTGACTTTGTAGTTGGAGTAGCACTTCGTCAAAGGCATGAAAAGATTTTCCATCCAATCTCTTATATAAGTATAACATTAAATGATGCTCAAAAGAATTACACGACTACTAAGAAGGAGATGTTAGCTATGGTGTTTACAATTGACAAGTTTCGGTCCTATTTGATTATTTCAAAGGTAATAGTCTATAAGGACCACTTTGCAATGAAGTATCTGATGAATAAGCCATATGCTAAGCCATGATTAATCAGATGGGTTCTCCTTCTATAGGAGTTTGACATTAAAATTAGTGATAAGAAAGGTAAAGAAAATTTTGTGGTAGATAACTTATCTCATGTGGATGCGATCGTAATGGATAAAGGAGAAAACCAAGAAATAAAGGAGGTGTTTCTTGAAGAACACTTAGTATCCATGATTACTTTGCCTTTGTATATGGATATAGTGAATTACTTGGCTGGTAATGTTATACCTCCTCACTTCTCATACTAACAAAAGAATTTCTTTTTGAAAGTCAAGAAATATCTTTGGTACTAACCTTTCTTTATAAGATATGTGTAGATGGAATAATTCGAAGATCTATTCTTGCTGAAGAAGTGCCTTCAATTCTCAGGCATTTCTATTCAAAAGAGGCTAGAGGACACTTTAGCCCTACTAGAACTGCATACAAAGTATTAGAATGTGGTTTCTATTAGCCTACACTATTCAAGGATGCATTGCATTTTGTTAAGTCTTGTGACAATTGCCAAAGCTAAGAAATATCTCAAGGAGACATGAGATGCCCCTGAATAACATTTTGGTGTGTGAAAATTTTTATGTTTAGGGTATTAATTTCTTGGGACCATTCCCTTCTTCATACTTAAACCAATACATCTTAATGGCTATTGATTATGTAAGTAAATGGGTTGAAGTAGTTGCTCATCCAAAGAATGATGCAAAATGTGTAGTTCGCTTTTTTAAGAAGAACATTTTTACTCTATTTGGGACAACTAGGGCAATTATAAGTGATGGGGGAACACACATCTGTAATAAGCAATTTGAATCCCTCTTATCCAAGTATGGTGTTACATATAAGATAGCTACACCTAATCATCCTCAGACTAGTGGTCAAGTAGAGATATCCAATCAAGAGAATTAGAGAATTTTGGAAAACACTATTATCTCTTTAAGAAAGGATTGGTCTCTTAAGTTGGACGATGCACTATGGCCACATAGAATTGCATATAAGACACCCATTGAAATGTTTCTTTACAAGTTGGTGTATGGTAAGGCTTGTCATTTTCCAGTTGAATTGGAAAATCGTGCCTATTGGGCTATTCATTTTCTGAATTTTAACTTAAATAAGATTGGAGAAGAAAGAAAGTTGCGATTGAATAAGTTGGATGACTTTCATCCTGAAGCTTATGATAACTCTAAATTGTATAAAGAACAGGTTAAGAGGTGGCATGATAAGCATATCATTTAGAGAGAATTCAAGGTTGGTGATAAAGTCTTGGTGTATAATTGAAAATTGAAGTTGTTCTAGGCAAGTTAAGGTCAAGATGGACAGGCACTTCTGATGCGACCAAGGTTATCCGTTTGGAGTAGTTGAAGTTATTAATGGTCACTCATTTTCCAAGGTTAATAGGCAAAGAGTGAAGTTGTACATACCTAGTTTAGTTAAGGAGTCTTTTGAGACTCTTTCACAATTTAATCCTTATTAAACTAGGAATGCTCCAAGTTAGATAGGTAATTATATGTGATTTTATTTAATTTTTTGTGTTATGATCTTTAAATAATTTTTTGAAGCCTTTTTAAGTGTGTTTAATTATGTTAAGTGTGCTTTCTTTAGAATATCATTAGTTTGGTGTGATTTTTTTTCATTCTGTAGTTTTTTTATCATCATTTTGATGTCATTTAATGAATTATCAAATTCATGTTGATAAGAACTTGAGTTTAGGAGGTTTTAATTGAAAATTTGGAGGAAAATTAGGTCATTTTACCAATAAACAGACCCTTAACGGAGGTCTTAGAGACCACCGTTGAATGACTTGTTTGTAGAGTATCAACGACGGGCTATTCATCGTACAACGGTGCCGTTGTATTATGAACATGGCACCGTTGAAGAGGGAAATATAGATAAATACGACGCAGTTTCACTGTTCATCATTGTCTTCCTCCTCCCTCTTCTCCGAAAATGCCCACCATTGAATGATGAATAGGGTGCCATTGAAGAGCGAAATAGAGATAAATATGATGCAGTTTCACTGTGCATCACTATCTTCCTCCTCCCTCTTCTCCAAAAATGCCCTTTTCGCCTTTAAATTTTCAAAACCTCATATATTGCTCATTTCTAAACAAAATTGTGTATTTTTTATGTCTATTTGTCACATTTTTGGTCCTTTAAACGATTCTAGCATCAAATCACTTAGAAAAAAATAACATATTTCTCTATAAATCCTCAGAACTTTTCGAATCCCTATTCACCCTTATGGTACATTTTTTAATTTTCTCTTGATATAGACCTCTATTTAATTGGGTTTTGGTGTCATTGTGTTCAGAATTTCATTAGCTTTCAATTGATAACAATTTCATTTAATATTATTGTCGTCAAAAAATTAAAAATATTATGGTCATAAGGGAATATTCTGAGGACTTTTGCTAGAAATGTTCTACTTTTTCCTAACATTTTCTGACTCTTTTGTGTATGTTATTTGAACATTTTCTAGTAAAATGGCTCCCTAAAGGAAGAGATTGGCATATAACGCTATCTGATTCACCAGTCAGGTGAATTTTAATTGATATGAGGCACATTGCCTTAATAGGTTCTTCATTGAATGTCTGATCCATCCGTACGTAGAGGTGTATTTCAATTTTTTTTGCACCTTTTGGACATTAGGATGGAAGCTAGTTCTCACTTTGGTAGGAACCTTTTACCCAGCTTTGGTTTGTGGGTTCTTCATGAATACCGAGGAGAAGGAAGAGGCCGACACAGTTGATATACATTCGATAGTTTTAGGTATTTTGATTCATATTACTTATGCCTATATCTTTGCTTTGTTAGGTGTACGTGATGAAGGAGACATTTTTATAAAAATAAAGGATACTTTCAATGGTGAAACAATTGCTACTGATCCATCTTTTTTAATTGTTGCTGTTAGAGATGCCTTAAGATTGACTAGGAATGCTCGAGGTTATAACACTACTACTTTAGGGGCTCAGAAGTGGATTATAGTTGCTTTTATTACTCATAATGTTACGCCCTGAGCTAGTGGATTGAATGAGATGCGGTTTGTAGACATATATCTACTATATAAGATGCTACATAGATTAGGTGCTATCTAGAGATTACCTTTAATGGGCTTTATTATTT
>JAOXYD010112443.1:0-11427 GCA_028565735.1 Pinacopodium congolense
TTATTATCAGTATTATATTGAATATAATTTTTTTAATCTAGTTAGTTATTTAATTTTATTTGTTTGTTAAGATTCTGAGTAAAACGACTAGTTTTTTAGATCCTATTTCCTTGGATAATATTGATATTTTTGCAGACTGAGTTTCTGAGGAGCCAACTCTTTTAGATAAGAGTGACTTGGAGGGAGATATGGGTTGGGAGGATATTTACATGTTGTTTGGTGCCATGACATTGGATAATAGTAATAAGCAGCTTCCTCTCAATGATGATGACTTCGTGGCAAATGATAGGTGGATCTAGTTGGATTTCACCGAAAGTCGTGATGGAGAATGAAGATTCATGTAGTTCTAGGTTTTCCCTTATTTTTATTTTCATTAATTTAAATGTAAAATTTTTTATATGCTAACTATTAATATTTCTGTTCAATTTTGCTTTATGGAGTTCTTATGGTGGATTGTGACTTCAGTTGTAGCATTTATATTTCTATGTATTATTTTTATTATATGATGGTTGGACTTTGGATACAACTGATTATAGTTATATGATTGGAGATTTTTATTTGATGACGTTATGATTTATTGATGTTCATTGATGTGGTTTAATGTTATATTCTTTATTTTATATTATGAACAAGTTGATATGTATTTAAACAATAGATGAATAGATGTTTTGTTATTTCTTACATTAATTCAAGTTGTAATTTTTTTGAGAAAATTGTGAAAATTGATATTAATAAGTATGGAAATTATGTAAAAATTTTATTGAATTTATTGTATTAATTAAATGTTTGAAACAGGTTAAAATTATGTTAATAGGGATATATAATATATATAGGGACTATTTTGTAAATTTTATAAAATTCAAGATCATTTTATAATTTTTAAAAATTGGCAGATAGCGATATCGATACCACTTCAGTACCATTCCAAGAAAAAATCAGTATCGGCGCGGTATCGGTATTCATTACATTATTTAGCATAGTAACCCACAAAAACCACTTGGTAGATTTTTCATCAAGCTTGCCATATTTATGATCATTAATTAATGCATATGCAATACAACTAAAGACTCATAAATGGCTTACTCAAAGTCTCCTTCCTATTTAAGTTTCACAAAGTGTTTAGTCTAGTACAACTTTTGTTAGAAATAAGTTTAGTATATAATATGCTGATGTATATACTGCTTCTCCCCAGAATTGGGTCGGGAGCTTCTTTAATTGTAACATGCTTCTTTTCATTTCAATCACCTTATAATTTTTACATTCTGTTGCATCGTTTTGCTCAGGTGTATAGGGTGTAGTTAACTCCTTATGAATTTTATTTTCTTCACAAAACATATTAAAGTAGTTAGAGAAAAATTAGCCATCTCTATTTATTCATGGCATTTTGATATATTCACCAATTTGCTTCTCCACTAGATCTTGAAATTTATCGGATATGTTAAGAGTTTTATATCTGAATTGCAGAAAATATCAACCCATTCGAGTGTCATGGAATAATGACTTCCTCCAAATGATTCAGTTTTCATTAGACCTCATAACTCAACATGCATAAGTTCTAATTTATTTAAAGCTCTTCATGATTTTCCAATAGGAAATGGTTTTTTGTTTTGTTTTCCATAATATTTACTTCGTAAAAATCTATTGATTCAATATTGGTTAGGATACAAACCATTACTTTTTTATGCAATAATTTCAATCCTTTCATATTTAAGTGCCCATGTCTTAAATGTTACAATTTGGATTCATATTTTTCTTTAACAACTAGTTCATACTTTTCATTGCAAGATACTTCTAAAGTAAATAACATATTTTATGTCATGTTTATCTCAACAACAACTTGTTTTGTCTTCTACTCCTTGATTATGCATAAAGAGTTTTCGAAAAACAGTGAAAAAACATTAACCACTAGTTGTCCTATACTGAGTAAATTTTGTGTTAAGCTGGGAAGAAAAAGCACATTATGAAGAAGCTTAATACCTATACCATTACGAATTCCTATGATACCTCTTCCTTTTAATTACACTTATTTATCATCTCATATCCTTACTTTAATATTATATAATTCATCTAATTCTTTGAACAATAAACGTAAACCTATTATGTGGTTAAAATAACCACTATATAAAAATGAAACATCACTTGAAATTTCTATGTTGATTGATCTGGTCATAAACAATTTGAATTCTTCTTCTTCTTTTTTTTCGGCATCTTATACATAATTTTCCTGGTTTGGCATCCTCTAGCAATTTATCTTGATATGCCCATAATACTTACAGTAATGGCATTAAATTTTCTACCTTTATACATCACTAGATCTCCCTCGTTCTCTTCCTCAAAATCCTCTGCCACAATTACCTCCTCTTCCTTTTCCCCAAGTTAATTCATTATTAGAGGCTTTCTACTGAGATGATACCTCCCTTTTTATGAGATAGGCTTTCTCTTCACTCTTCTCCAATGATTAGTCTAATTGAGCCTCATGAGTTTAAAGCGACCCCATCAATTCTTCAAATGAGAATGTGATTAAATCTTTCAATTCTTCTATTGTAGCCATGACATGATCAAAATTTAAGGTCAAACTCTAAGAAACTTTTAAGAAAACTATTTTATCATTTCATATTTCGTTGAAAGATCTCATGTTACTAACAATGGTAGAAATCCTTTAGAGAAAATCCTACACAGACTCATCATTTTTCATGATTGAAGTCCTAAAATCTTTTCGAAGAGGCTGCAACTTTACTGCAATGAATTTTGTATTTCCTTAGATGTTGTTGCTACTATAGTTCTTGAGAATATACTCTTATGAACTGCCTGTTGAATAAAAACTAACGCCTTTAAATCTCTCTTCTTATTTTATTTCTTTTCTTACTTTCCTTCAATTGAGCTTCATCATTTGGATCTACATAGCCACTTTCCACCAAATCCAAAAGATCTTGGGACTTGAACATTATTTTCATTTTGATGCTCTAGAATTTAAACCTTTAACCATGGAAACTGAAATAAGAGGTTGGGATGACGAGTTAATAGAATTTGAAGCCACAGCTCTCTTTCTCTCGTGTCTAACTCTCTTTTCTCACTTATATCAATTTTCTTGTACTATACCATACTAGGTTTTGATGCCAAAAATTGTTAGGAATTTAGATATGTTTATGTTAATATTCACTCTTTGAAAATGAAAGAATAGAGGAAAATTTTTATTTGTAATGTATTATAACTCTGTTAATCGATTACAAAGAACTTTGCCCGTTATATAGGTAGAGGCAATCAAAATATTAAGGATCCATAACTAATTGTGGGTTTAACTAGAACAAGCTACATGACCTATGACTTAAACACATTAACATAAAGTAGGAATCATTAACTACAGAAAATATAGAAAATACTTAATTGCAACAGACTATAGAAAAGATAGGAAATACTTAACTGTAGCAGACTACGGAAAAGATAAGAAACACTAATATGAAAGTGCAATAAGGAAATAGGAATACAGTAGAAAAATAGGAACTGAAACTGTAAAGCCCGCATATTTTTGAACTTGGGCTTGGACTTGACCAGTGAGATAACCTAACCCAATCCATTATTTTAAAAAATGATGATGAATGAAATTGTTTAAATTTGAAGAGAGGAGTTGTAAAAGCTATAAACAGTTCTGCATAAATGTCTAACAGTTGAAGCTAATTTTTGTTACATTTCAAGTTTTGAATGAACAGGTGGATTGGCAGGTGATAAGGTGTGGGATTCATAGTTTTGTCCTTGATAAGGTTAAGTGGTGCAGGTAATTTGAGATGGAGAAAGGAAGAGCTAGAGTGAGGTAATTATAATTCCATCGAACAACTCCTCAGTTCAGTGAGTTTAATTGCGAATGGCTTTGATTTCTGATTTATGTGATTCTAAAGCTAGCATAAGAGTGAATCAAGTGATTCCTGATGCAGGAAAAACAAGAGTTGTGATATGGTGGAGGTCATTGGAATATAAAGAATTGGTCCTATATGGCACTAAAGAGGGGGGGTGAATTAGGCTGAAGAAATTTATGCAAATTACACAAAGACCTTTAAAGAAATTATGGAAGCTAAGTAAATAAAGATGATATGGAAGAAATAAACTTATCCTTCTTGAATAAAATTGGTAAGAAATACAAGAAATAATAGTTTCAACAACTTATAAACTCATTTTAGGCTCAAAGATAACCCTCTTACATTCTTTTTCTAAAGCTCAAGAATAACCTTGTCACGTTCCTTTTGAAGGCTCAAGAATAACCTAACTAGTATAATGTTTTAGTGTGCTAGAAAAACATTCACTCTTAAAGAGTACACAATAACAAAGTTCACTAACTTTTACACACTAAAACATTATACTAGTTGAAAAACATTCACTCTTAAAGAGTACACAATAACAAGGTTCACTAACTTTTACACACTTTAAAGACAATATAGGCACTATTTACTTTCTCAAAGACTCAAAAAGCTTCACGTATAACTTGTTTCTACTTGTTGTCTTTTGCTTCATGCTCAACCAACTATTTATACTACTAATCAAGATTAACTAGCTATTGGTAAATCTCCAACATTCATCTTTGCAATTAATGATTGTGATCGTTGTTTTATATAACCATTCATGATTTTTCGATGTATAATAGCCTTTTGGTTTTGTACATTCAGTCGACCATCCTCTGGATTAGGTCGATCGCTCTCTTAAAAGATGCATTTGGTCAACTGGACCTTCATCCTGATGCGTTCGATTAGCCATTATCTATTTAGTCAACTAATCTTTAGACAGCAGTGATAGTCACAGCTTGGGTTAACAAATTTGCTTCTTGTAAATACTTCAAAACTCTTCTTTCCTACACACTTAGAAAATATTAGTATTAAAGGTGTTTTGTAATTATCAAATCAAGGTGGAACCTTCCTTGGTTCAATAATATCCTCTTTTTTAATGATAACAAAACCATGTGATAATAAAACTCAATATACAAATATTTTAGAAACTCCCCCTAAAATAAACATGACTTCAAAAACTTCATACAAAAATTATTTTACTCTAAATTTATGCATAAGGTAAATACAGAAGATATCACATGCCGCCTCTCCCCCTTTTTGGAATCAACATAAAAGGGTAAAAGACATCATAGGGAATGCCCATCAATCATACTAATTTCTCTTCGAATTATGCAAAAAAGGTATTCACATAAAGGTTTAGTAAAAATATCTACTAATTGATGCAAGGTATTATCAAAATCAAGTTCAATATCTCCATTTTATACATGCTCTCGAATAAAATGATATCAAATTTCAATATGCTTAGTCTTAGAATGCTGGATGGGGTTCTTGGTAAAAAGAAAAAGGTACTTGTATTGTCACATCTAATGGAAATTGTATTAAGATGTAAACCATAATCCCTAAGTTGTTGCCTAAGCCACAACACTTGAGTGCAACAGCTACATATTCGACTTTTGCAATAGATAATGCAATAGAATTTTGTTTCCTAAAAAACTATGAAACAAAAGCATTTCCTAAGAAATAGCATACACCGGATGTACTTTTCCTATCTAAAAAACTACCCACATAATCAGCTTCAGAATATCCAACCAAGTCTAAAGATACATTTTTAGGATACCAAAGTCCTAAATTTAATGTACCACACAAGTATCGTAAAATATGTTTAACAACTAATAAATGAGATTTCTTAGGAGAAGATTGAAAACGTGTACAAAAACAGACACTAAATATAATATTAGGATGACTAGCAGTTAAATACAACAGACTACTAGTCATACCTTGAAATAATTTTATGTCTACCTCTTTACCGTCTTCATCCTTATTCAACTTGGTAGATATGCTTATAAGAATGCCTAAAGGCTTAGTTTGATCCATGCCAAAGCGTTTAAGAAGTTCTCGTGTATACTTTGATTGATTAATGAAGATTCAATCCTTCATTTTCTTGATTTATAATCCGATAAAGAAGTTCAATTCTCCTATCATGCTCATCTCGAACTCTCTACTCATACACTTAGTAAATTCTTTACACAAACGTTTATTAGTAGCATAAAAAATAATATCATTTACATATATTTGAACAATTAACAAATCATTTTGATCATTCTTAATAAACAAGGTAGTATCTACTTTACCCTTTTCGAAACCATTTGCAAGTAAAAATACACTTAACCTATCATACCATTCTCTAGGAGCTTATTTTAAACCATATAATGCTTTGAAAAGTTTAAAAACATGTTCTAGTGCATCATTTCATTTAAAACCAGGGGGTTGCTCAACATATACTTTTTCTTGAATAAAACCATTCAAAAATGCACTTTAAACATCTATTTGAAAAAATTTAAAACCAATGTGAGATGCAAATGTAAGAAGTAGTCTAATGTCCTCTAATCTAGTAATGGGAGCAAACATCTCATAATAATCTATTCCTTCTTCTTGGTTATATCTTTAGTCACGAGTCTTACTTTGTTTCTTATAATGTTACCTTATTCATCTAATTTATTCTTAAAAACCCATTTTGTACCTATGATAGGATGATCTACGGGTCTAAGTACTAAACTCCAAACTTTGTTTCGTTCAAATTATTCTAATTCCTCATTCATGACTAAGATCCAATTCTCATCAACTAAGGCCTCGTCTATAGTCCTAGGTTCGATCTTTGAGATAAAAACAAGATGTGACAAGTTAAAACGAGATCGAGTTGTTACCCCATGGTGAATATCACCTATATTTTGGTTGGAGGGATGATCCTTCTTGTATTTCCAATTTCTTAGTAGCTCTTCGTCTCTTCGTTCTTCACTTGGTTCAACAATTTGTTTTTGAGACATATGTCCTTTGTCTTCAAGTGAAAGGTTTTTTAAACTTTTGGATAAATCTACATCATCAAACTTAAGCACTTACTTTCTTTAAAAATGCATAGATTATTTAACTAAATGCATGTTCTTATTGTAAACTCTATATGCTTTACTAGTTAATGAATATCCTAAGAAAATACCTTCATTTATTTTAAAGTCAAATTTTCCTAAGCTATCTTTAGTGTTCAAAATATAACATTTACAATCGAAAACTTTAAAATGGTTGATTTTTAGTTTCTTATCATTCAAAAGCTCATATGGTGTTTTGTTTAATTTATGTCTAATGTTTACCATATTAATAACATGAAATGCATATGCAATGACCTTGGCCCAAAAGTATTTTGAAAAATCATACTCATTTATCATAGTTTGTGCCATTTCTTGTACATATCTATTCTTTCTCTCTACTACACCATTTTGTTATGGTGTCCTAGGTATAGAAAAGTTATGCATAATGCCACGATCATCATAAAAGTATTCAAACATCTCATTCTCAAATTCTCTATCATTGTCACTCATAATAGACGTAATAGACAAAGATTTTTAATTTTTAATTTTCTTTGCAAGACTAACAAACAATTTAAAGCATTTATCTTTCGTACTTAAGAATAAAACCCAAGTGAGTATACTAAAATCGTCGGTAGGACTGAATAAATACATATGAAGCAATTCAAGTGATCTAGAAGATGTTACCAAAATCTTGCTTTGAAAGGATCTTCTTACTTATTTTCTCATTTGACATGCTCCACATAGTTATCATTTTTGTATTTCATGCTTAGAAGACCTTTAACAAGCTATTTTAAATTTAATTTCGAGAGGCGGTCCATATTCATATGTCTAAGTCATCGATGTCAAGTCCAAGTGCATTCACTCAAGGAAATCAAATACTTATCTTCAAGATTAGTAACACAGTATAGATCAATAATATAGATATTTCCTTCTCTTTTTCCTAAGAACACAATGCTATCGTGATCCATCTTAGAGACAACATAGTCATTTCCTACGAAACTAACTTTATATCTCTTATCACATAATTAACTAACACTTAACAAGTTATGCTTTAAACCTTCAAAAAGTAGGATATTGTCGATTAAAGGATAATTATCTTTACCAAATTTCCACTGTCAATTACTTTACCTTAGCGAAAGTGACAAATCTTCCATCCTTGCTTTTGAAGGTAATGAATTGTGAGGAATCACTAGTCATATGGCGTGAGTAATTGTTATTTACATACCATTTATTTTTCCTTTTATCCTACAAAACAAAGAAAACAACTTAGGTACACATCTTATTTTGTCCTTAAACGTTATCATACCCAACTTATAACTCTTAGCTTATAACTTTAAAGGATAATTAAAGCTGCACATAATAAGTTAAAAAAATATAGTTGTAGAAAAGGTTACAATAGCGTCGTAAGGTTTTGATATGTAGCTATAGTGGGTTAAGATGAAAAAGTGAAAGTTACAACCTATCAATCGACTAGATCATACCACCGATCGACTGAACCACATTAGGTCAACCTATGTTACTGATTCGGTCAACTGAACTCAAGACTACAGATAATCAAATAAGCATAAAACCACATACAACTACAAAGCATAAAACCTGTAGAACCAATAAACAACAATAAAAGAAAAATCAGTTTTTGTCCTTTAAATATTATATTTCTTGTAGCCATTAGAAAAGTTGTTAAGACGATCATAACAAAAATAAGAAACATGTCAATGTCGTTCACAGTAAGAACAAAATAACGAAATGTAAGTCTTATAAGAGTTTTTTTGTTTAAACACATTGTAAGTTCTATGGAAATATTGTCTAGGTTACACACATAATTTTATGTCATTTACTTGTCTATGTGAAACTTTCTTTGATTTTAGACCGTACATAAAGGCATGATATCTAGGTTGCGACTTACTTAGTGTATTATGAACAAACTTGGATGAGCTTTCATCTTCTAAGTTTTTCCTTTTAACAAAGTTGGGTTTGCTAGTTGATGGTTAATTGTTATAACCTAATCCATGTTTATCATTTGCAAGCTTTTGGACACTCAATAATGTTTTTAATTTTTCTTTTCCCTTGATGAATTTTTCAAGAGATTTTTTAAGGGATTTAATTTCTTTCTTTAGAGACTTATTTTCATTTACAACTTCATCATTGCTTTTATTAATCAAAACCATATCTTTTCTAAGGTCATCATTTTCTTATTTGCATGTATCTAATTCTTCTAAAGTCTTCTTGTTCTTTTCATGTAATTCCTTGTTCTTTTTGGTTAATTTTTCTATGTGTTCTAACACTTCATCACAAGAATAGTCACACTCATATTCATTTTCACTATAAGGAGAACATACCTTGTTGTGTGCTATAAAATACATATTAGCTATCTCTTCTTTTCTAGAATCGCTAGATTCAGACCAAGTGGCTTTTAGTGCTTTCTTTTTCTTAGGATCTTTCGTTTCCTTTCTCCATATCTTCTTTTCTTTCTTTTCTTCTTTTTTCCTCTTCTCATAAATTTAGGCAATACGACCTCAAGTGTCCTCTTTCACCACATTCAAAATATGTTACGTTAGATAATTTGTTCTTATAGAATGACATATCTTTTAGTGTTGAGGCGTTTCGCTTGAACTTCCTTAGCTTTCTCATGATGAGGGTAAGTTCTTCATTTTTGCTTCTAAGTAGTGATTTTTGATTGTCTTTCCTCAGTTTTAGATGCTTTTAATGCCACATTTTTCTTCTTCAGCATTTCTTGCTCGTCTTTGATATTCTTCATCCTCATTTCTTACGTTAATAATGAACCAATGAGCTCATCGAGAGGAAGTATGTTGAGATCCTTCACCTCTTATATTACCGTTATCTTCGCCTCCCATGTCTTTGGCAAGGACATTAAGATTTTTCTAACAAGTTCAACACTAAAATAGGCCTTACCTAGACCTTTTAGAGCACTTATAATATTGTTAAAGAGTGCACATAGAAGAAATAGTCTCATCTTACATTATACAAAAAAGTTTATAATCATGAGTAAGCATGCTTATTTTAGCTTCCTTTACTTAATTAGTACCTTTATAAGTAATTTCTAAGGTATGTCAATATCATATGTAGTTTCATACATTGAAATCCTATTATACTCTTCCATGCTTAAAGCATAATATAAAATATGCATGTCCTTACAGTTTAAAGATATCATTCTCTTTTATTTTAAGTTCCATTCATTTTCTTTCTTCAACACTACCTCATTTCCTACAAGTTATTAGGTATAGAATATCATTGTGACACCACCATCCATAAATCAGTATTTTCACTCATTAGATAACATCTCATCCTATTTTTCCAATACATGTAATTATTACCATAAAAAGGGAGTCATATGTGGATTATGACCTTCTAAATTAGATGAGGAAGTTGCAGAATTCATAAAATGTGCCATTTCATCTTTGTTCACTAATTCCTTAGAATTAAACAATCTATATAAGACCTATGCTCTGATACCACTTATTGGTCCTATATGGCACCAAAGAGAAGGGTGAATTAGATTGAAAAATTTTATGCAAATTATAAAAATACTTTTAGAGAAATTGCGGAAGCTAAATAAATAAAAATGATATGGATGAAATAAACTTGTACTTATTAAATAAAAATTAGAATGCAATACAAGAAATAATAGTTTCAACAACTTACAAAATCCTTTTAGGCCCAAGAATAACCCTCTCGTATTCTTTTTTAAAGGCTCAAGAATAACCCTCTCGTATTCTTTTTTAAAGGCTCAAGAATAACCTCACTAGTATAATGTTTTAGTGTGCTAGAAAAACACTCACTTTCAAAGAGTACATAAATCTTTTATACACTTCAAAGATAATATGTGTACTATGCACTTTCTCAAAGACTCAAAAAGCTTCACGTATAACTTGTTTATAATTATTGTATTTTACTTCATACTCAATGAATTATTTATGCTGCTAATCAAAATTAACTGGCCGTTAGTAAATCTCCAACATTCATCTCGCAATAAATGATTGTAACCATTACATAATATGACTGTTCATGATTATTCGCTGCATAATAGCCTTCTGGTTTTGTATATTGGGTCAACCAACCTCTAGATTTAGTTAACCGGCCTTTTGGTTTTGTACATTTGGTCAAATGGCCTATGAATTTAGTCAACCGTTCTTCTTCACAAATGCATTCAGTCAATCAGACCTTTATCCTGACGCGTTCGGTTGACCGATACTCATTCAGTCGATTGATCTTTAGCCAAAAGTGATAGTCATAGCTTTAATCAACAAATTTGCTTCTAGTAAACACTTCAAAACTCTTCTTTCCTACACACTCAAAAAATATTAGTTGTTGAACCAAGGGAGGTTCCAACCTTAGTTTTGATGATAAAAAACATGCCTAATCACTAATGGGTTGAGTTTATGTTGTTATTCTTAAAGATAGGTATGTTTCAAGAAGGATCCATTATGGAAATCTTGGAGTTTGAAGGTCAAAATTGAAGCTAATGGCAATTCAAGAGATCTGGAAGTTCCAAGAGCCTAGATAGGTTGTTTCAAACTTGCTTGTAAGTTTTACTTGATGTTCAATTGACCTAA
>JAOXYD010112454.1:0-11427 GCA_028565735.1 Pinacopodium congolense
CACAATAAAAACAACATATTATGCAATAAACACATGCAAAACACTTAGAAAAACACATACAAAAACACAATTATCATTATCCTCTAGAATCCAGTTTCGATAAGACCATAAAGTGAAAGTCCTGTCTTCCATTGTAAGTATTAGGGAAAAATCATCATAAAAAATGTGTTTTCTTTATGGCTTCTCTTCAAAACTCTCTTTCTCCTAAAAGCTTGAATCTTCAATAAGTTAACTTCTGTTAAACAGAGATATGAGTATGCTCTGCACTTACTTCTAAATGAAGGTCTTATATATCAGACAGTATCAAACTAATGATCCTTTTTGTACTTTAAATTAATTCGGGGAAGATTGATCAGTTTAGATCCCTAAAAGGCAGGTCTTGAGGGATAATGCCCATAGAGAAGAAGAGCTTGTGTCTCGGCTATCATAACTGGGATCTTAGCTACAATAATCCTTGTTTATCTTTAAGTTCTCATAGAGATCTAAATCATTAGTATTAATTTTCATTTTAGAAATTCACTTATGGTTCCCCATAATCTTTCGGGATACCTAGAGTGGTATTATTTGTTATTTTTAGATATATTTAATAAGAACTAAAATATATATTTTTATAATAGTAGAATATAAACTATTAAAATTATAAATTCTTGAATATATAAAATAAATTATAGATTATGTGTTTGTAATAAATTTTTTGATAAGTTAATAATAAAATTATATAAAAATTAATTGAAATAATAGTTAGAACATTACATCCTCACTAGAAACTCTTACAGATTAAAACAAATTATTTAGGCTGATTGAAAATAAAACTAAATTAGGGGCTACTTTTGGGAGTTTCCTCTTAAACATTATAACCCTATAATAAGATAAGATAGAGAGGGGAGGGAAACAACTGACTGAGAAAACACTAAAGAAAAAAAAAGAGAGAAAAACCCCTAAACTAACCTCCACCACATCTAGAGAGAAGCAGAATTTTTATAATCCATTTTCTTTCCTTGTCAA
Organism: Pinacopodium congolense; assembly: GCA_028565735.1. Lineage (NCBI taxonomy): Eukaryota > Viridiplantae > Streptophyta > Magnoliopsida > Malpighiales > Erythroxylaceae > Pinacopodium > Pinacopodium congolense. The sequence continues at coordinate 1,006 of JAOXYD010112454.1, forward strand.
TCATTTTTCTACATATTGAAATTAATTATTTTCCTTCACCTTTGATCTTTAACAACCTAGAAATATTGTTAGGTGACGACATTTAAAAATAGATGCACATGGTCTTATCTTCTGTCAATTGTGTTCTCTTAATCTCTTTTTACTACATGTTGTCTTTTTTTTTTTTTTTGCTATTTAGGATTGGGATAAGAGGTTTTGTCTTTCAGTTTATTAAGTAATTATTGTGGGGTTTTTCTTTCATATTTTGGTTCTTCTATAGGCTTTGTTTTACTTTATGTAGCATGTATATCATTCTCATATTTATTTGCTTAATTTGATTATATTTTGGTTTTCAAGAACTTAAGGGTTCCCTTGGAAGGTGAGTACCTAGTGACCAATGATAACTCTAATAAATGTTTGAGATTTATTTTGATTGTCATATTTTGTTTTAACCATTGTGGTGGTAGTTACAATTTAGGATGCAACCTCCTTTGTCAGCATTAGTTATAAAGAGAATTATAAGAGTTAAGAAGTTTAAAATTTTATTAGTAAATCATAAATTGGATTTATAAATAGGTTATTTGGGAGGTAGATGGAGCATGATGATCTTGCATTGATCAATTTTCGTTAATTATGCTTTAATAAAAGTTTACTATTTTTAGGCCATAGTGGTAAAATAGAGGATTAACATTTCGAACTTGGTGCTTGACTTTGACTTTTACGAATACCAAGTAAATGGTAACTAGTGTGATTGCATTTTTGTTAGAATGATAAGTATATCATATAAATATTGTATGGTACTTGAATATAGATGGGATGTTTCATGTAATTAATTACATATGGGTAATTGGATATATGTTTGAATGTTGAGTACTTATTATAAAATTTATGGATTCATGAATCTTGTGATATTTGTTTTTAAGTAAAAAGCTATTAGTATGAACTTATAAGTGTACTTGTGATATATATATATATATATGACTATATTATGTAGTTATTTCAATTTGTAATGATGGATTGATATGATTTGAGGAAATGTTGTGTGTGAACATGTGATGAATTTGCGTCGATTGTGGTTTGATAGGATTGAAATATCTTATACTTTCTTATGCATTTCCATGTGATTTCAATCTTATTTTTAATATAAATGCTTAATTTGTATTTAATTTATGTTGAATGCTAAGCTGGATGTGGTGATACACATTTGGGACCAAAAAGACAAGGTTTTAAAACTAATAAAAACATTTTTTTTACAGGGAAACCTTTCTTTAGGAGGGACAAGTGGCAGTTTAAAGAAGAAAGCATGGAGAAGAAGAAAAAAAAATCTTTAAAAGCTTTGTAAAATGAGGAGCAAAATCAGTTTTCAAGTGAAGTTTTCCAGGAGAGGAGCAAAAAGCATATAGAGGAGGCTTTAATTGAAAAGGGCACATGTCCCACTCTCTTAAGGCATAAAACATAACAATGTTTTTAAAGGAAGAGGACAAAAGCTTTAAAGCTTTCCAAGAGCAATGGAAATTTTAAAAGGAGGAAGCAAAAACATGATAAAAGAATGAAAAGCTTGGTGGAGGCATGTAGCCCTAAGTAAGAAGAAGACAAAAACAAAAACAAAAGCTTTATAAAGACAATAGCATTTTCAACAAGGGGTAGCTCTCCTTAAATGGGATGATAGCATTTTTAAAGGGAGCTTTCCATATATAAGCTTGGTAAAAACATTTCAACAAGTGGAGAGCAGATTTCCTTGTAGAAAAGACGACACCAAAAGCAATTTTAATAGGAGAAGTGAAGCTTTCCCAACAAGAGACGACATGAGCATTTTTTAAGAAGCTTTCCTTGGATTTTCATTTTGCTTATTTTAGTTCTTTCAATTTATTTGCATTTTTCATTAGATTAGCTTTTGTTTTCATTTTCAAACTTTATGTTTATATTTTTGTTTTCTTTTATTGTTGTTTTCATTTGAGTATTGTTATTTATGTTTGGAACCTTTAGTTTTTATTAATATAGTTGTTGTTTTCTTTAATCTCCAACTTTTCTTCTTATTATTTCAATATGGTTTTTTTTAATTTCTATTATTGTTGTTTTCAGTATGTTAGCTTAGGATATACTTGGGTTGGAAGTTATTGATAGAATTTTAAATGATTAATTGTGAGAATTGACTAGGAATTAATTAGGTTTTGTGTTTTAGGTCAAGGATGAATTATTTTAGCCAATACTTGAATCTATAGGCTAGCATTTTAGATTAATAACAATTTATTTATTTCTAATATTAATTATAAGTTTAAATCCTTGATATACCTTCTTCTCAGCGTTCTTTCATTGTCTTTATTTATTTCTTGTATGAATTTTTGCTTTTTTTTTAAACTTATGTTGTTTCTAGGTGTTTAATTTTAATGTCACTCAATTGCAGGAGTTTTTCTTTTCTTTGTTTTTCTCTTAAACAACTTTAGAAATAGCTTTAGCGTACCTTAGTTCCTTATGGGATCGACCTTAACTTGCTCTATTACATAATTAGTTCAATAGTTAGATATTTTATTATTTGGTGAGCTTGAGATAACTTCACCATGGTTATATGATTATGCGACGTTTTGGTAAGAATTATATGTGTTGATGTGGGTGAAATGATGTTGTGTGATAGTTATATAGTGAGATGTATGTTTGGGATGATTTGTAATAGAATTGGAAAGAATGAGTTAAATAATCGGTGGCTTAGCTAGGAAGGGTTGTATTAAATGGTTAAAACTATGTATATACTGTGATTATGGGATTAGAGATTATGGTTTATTGCTAGGAACTTTTATATGAGACAAGTGACGAGGTTTTTTGGGTAGCGTGAAATATCTTATGCTAATATTTCCAAACACTAAGGTAGGGTCAACGTACGTAACGAGAAGTATCATGTGTTGTTTGATATAAAGAGATATGTTATGTTAGGATTGAGATATGATAACAAGTTTAGTCGACAAGCCACTGGGTATAACTTTATTAAAAGTAAGCGGGACCTTAAAGCATGGAATCAAGAAAATGAAATTTGCTAAGAAAAACTTACAAATGTTATATGTTATGGTAGAATCAAATGATTGATTAGATTTGACGTTTTGATATCTACAATTATTGTATTTTATTGTGTTATTGATTGATTCTTGATATTGTTACTACGATGTATAACATTGTATATAGTGGTGAAATTGTTGATTGGATAGTACTATCGTTACTAAATATTAAATCAATGGTCGTTCCAACTTTGTTTTAATGATGACAAAATGTTGATATTAATGGTTTTAATGTGTTTGTTGTGTTTGATAAGATAGTTTGATGAAAAATATAAGTGTGCTAGAAACATGTTGACCTAAGGTTCGTATTGAAGCCTTAGAGTAGGGAACATATTTGGAGCCTAACTTAAAGTGTTAAAGTGGTAGAGTTGGATAAAGAACAAGTTGAAGAAGAGAGGAGCATTGGAGCTAAAGTAGAGGCTACTTAAAGATCGAGAGGTTAGAATGCAGCTAACACATTTACCATTATTCCAAATCACAGTTTAAGAATGTATATGAAATGCAATTCACAATGTGAAATGACTCTCTAAATAGTGGATGCCTATATATATATATAGGAATCGGGTCACTATATTAGATGGAAGACTAAGCTCCAAGATAGTTAATTTGATAGGTTGTTTATGTAAGTTTTTCTATAAGTCTCTTATTTGGTCTTACCACTATATTCAAAGGGATCACATTGTACATATTGCATTCATAGTTAGTGATTTGGATATAGGATATATAATCAAGGAGAGTTGTATGTGATTATTATGTTTAAAAATCTTCTTTATACATAGATGAATGATCGTATGTGATGTAAGCATGTGTGAACTGATTAGTAGATATGCAAAATGAAGTATGTGAAAATGATATGATGAATTGTGAGATTAAAATGCCGTAATGTGTGTGATTGTATGCGAAGAGAAAATGTTAGGATAAGTTGTTAAGGTTAGTTGGTAGAATGGATGATTATAATTGGTTAGATTAAAAGTTGTATGAATTAATGTGATTATGTTAAAATGGTATTAAGAAGTTATTAAAGACGTTTGGAATTGGTTGGAATTATTTAGAATAGATTTGAATTGGAATAGATTTGATGTATTAAAAATAAAAAAACAGTTTAAATAGCAAACTAATTTACCAATTAGGTACCGGTTGGCTAGAGACTAGTCGACCAGTAAATCACAATAGTTGACGAGTGCCCTTTATTGGTTGATCAATCAAGGTGTAAATTAGATTCCAACAGTTATAAACTAGTGGTAATGTATGTTTAATGAGAATAAACGTTGGACAATAGTCATAAATAGCTAATAAACCAATTTGGGCTATAAATAAGTTTTTTGTGAGTATTTTATTATCCAAAAATGTAAGAATCAATACAAGTTAATTGAGCCATTGTTTCTGTGATTTGGTAGAGTTTTGATGAAGTTTTAATTATTTTTGTGATTTTTGAAGGGTGCATTCATTCAAGTACTCTTATGAGCTTTTAAATACCTTAGTAATTCAAAGCGTGATATTGTGGAAAGTGTTTTGTGAGAAGAATCTATTTAAAAAACGAGTATTTTAAGTTGTGGAAATATTGTTACTAAGAATTGTGAGAAAGGCTATTCTTACCCCTTTAAAAAGAAGAGTGATAAGAGGTTATTCTTGAACTTTAGAAAAAGAAGATTGAAAGGTTATTCTTGAGCCTTAAAAACAGATTTATATTTGCTAACATTGTATGTGGTTTGTTATGGTGAAAATTCTCTACAAGGTTGTTAGAGAGTAGATATAGGAGAAAGTAGATATCTTCAAATCATTATAAATCATTTGTGTTCTCTTTTCCCTTACTCTTTTTTTTAAGCATTGATTTATAAGTTTTTCAATTTGTTTACACTGATTATATTATTTATTCAATTTTTAATTAGTTTTCTCTTTTAGATTAAGAATATGGATGAATTAGGACTACTAAGATAGAATATTAGCTTTCGTATAATAGAAACTGGTGAACTTATGATTGAATAATTTAAGAAGAAATTTTAAAACCACCTAATTCATTCTTCTTCTTGGGTATCATAGGGTCAACAAGTGATATTAGAGCGTAGGTCTCAAATAGGATTAATTCTAATGAATTAGTGAGTACAAATTATGATATATAGTTTAGACATGCCTTTTTATTAAGTTTAGACATGCCTCTTTATTTTGATGGAAACAATTATAGAGATTGGAAAATTAGGCTAAAGAACAACCTATTGAGTCGAGGAGTAAAATTTTGGAAAGTAATAGAGAATGGATCGTACACCTCCATAAAAACTATAATTGTAAATAATGTAGACACTTTGCACCTAAGGATGAATTAGAATGAGATGACAAGGATGAAGAGTTTATTTTATTAAACAATAAAGTTGTACATATCATGTTTTGTATTTTAAGTAGGAGAGAATTTGATGGAGTTGCAAGTTATGAAAATAATCAAGAGATTTGGAGCATATTAAAAGAAACATATGAAAGTACAAGTTAAATAAAAGAAGAGGAGATCAAGCATGAATAAATGGCTTACGATTGCTTCTTGGATAATGGGGTACGCACTTTTACAAATCCTTGTAATATGAAATGCCTTCATGCTCTAATTCTCATGATGATGTAAATGATTGTGTTTTTTTATTTTTCTTAGGAAGAGTTAGTTGAATATTTAAAATAATTGTTTAAAAAGAAAAAGAAGAAATTGTCTTCTAGGTATAAGGAGACATTGAATTTATTAGATGCATGTAGGTTAGAAAATGAGAAGTTGAAAAATGAGATGCTTGACACATTAGATCAAAGAATGCATGCATGTAAAAAATTAATAGAATGAAAAATGAGATCAATGTCATGTTAAAATATTGAAATAATGATAATAGGCAAAGCATAATTAATGAGAATGAAGTTAAGGAAGTGGATACCTTTAAAGAATCTTTGTCAAAATTTATAAAGGGAAAAAAGAAATTAAATTGTATATTAGGAGCTTTAAAGGTTTCTTATGATAGGTACAGATTATGATACATTCAAGGGAGTTTTTTTAATGATGAAAAAACTATTTTTGTAAAGGACAAGAACTTCAAGGATGAAAAAGTGCTTAAGCCCTTAGTAAAAAAATGTTGTATCAACATCTAAACCATCATATTTTAGCTACCATTCAAGGAAGAAACATCATATATTTATGTATACATTTAGGCCATCATATAGAATGAATGTCCATGTGCCCTAAAATATTCACAGTTTCTTTATAAATTCATAACATCAATATGATGTATATAAGCCTTATATTAGGCAATTTAGGCCAACTCCTTCATATACTCCTCATACTTACATGCAGACTTCTAGAAATGTGTATCATACTAATTCAAGGCCTTAGAATGCCTCTCATACATATTTTAGGAAAATTTTTCATAAAAGTGGAATTATTCAGAATGATAGACCTATAAACACATATAAGAACAACATAAGCTCACATTATTGTTTTAATGATGCACTTAAAAGTTATAATGTATTTAGGCCTAGATATAATACATATGGATCACATGCACTTTTGATTTGCACATATTATGGATATTTTAGGTTTGTAGAGCTTTTTGGTTATGATAGAATTAGAAAGTTGTTGCATTTATAATAAAATATGAGTTTTTGAAATGCATGTAGAGTTGTAATCAAAGTTTGAAATTTCATACCGGTACCGGCAATACTGGTAGTACCAGGCTGAATTTGGTACGAAATTCCTTAATTTTGTATTGGGTCTAAAAAATAAAAAAATAAAAAAATAAAATTTTTAAAATTTTTTAAAAAATATTTTTTAAAAAAGAAAATTGTATTTTGACCTTTTTAGGTTTAAAGTTAAGTTAAAAATTATACAATATTATACATTTATAGACTATTTTTCAAACTTTATAAAATTCAAGAACTAATTTATAATTTTAAAAAATTATTTGAAACGGTACCGATATTAACCAATACCGGTATAGTATCATTTTAAAGACAAATTGGGTACTGGTACCGGTACGGTATTCAAAACATTAGTTGTAATAATGATATTTGCTTTTAAATGATTTCAATTACATTGTTTGTGGTATAACGAGTTGTAATAAATTTTTAAATGGATATCATGTGATGATAAATGTGTTTGAACATATTTTAAATGATGCTATGTTGTTAAGTGAAATTGACTGCTTTTGGTATAATTTTAAATTTGTTGTAATATTGATTTGTTGCTTTTGGTTTTGTGGTATCTCATCATAAACTACCAAATAATAAATTCTTAACTATCTAAATGTGTAGTAGGATAAGTTAAGATCGGACTATAAGGAGTTAAGATACAATTACTATTTCAAATGTTGCAAAGAAAATAAATGCTAAGCCTATATGACTCCTAAGAAGGGGGATAAATTAGGTGGTAAAATTTTCTTTTAAATTATTTAACCTAATATTTTATTAATTTATTTAATTACAGAAGCTAAATAATAATTCTAATTTATCAAATTAAATAATAATGATAAATGAAAAATATAAAATAAATGCATAAATATAAAGGGAAAAGGAAGAGAAAACACAAATAATTTATACTAGTTCGGAGCAGTCCACTTGTCCTTAGATCTAGTTCCCAATACTACTGTTTAGATTATTACACTATTTTAATAAAAGAGTACAACGTTAGAAACTATAATCCTTTTTCAGGTTTAAGGATAACCTTTCTTTGTCCCTTTAAAGGTTGAGGAATAACCTATCACTCCCTCTAAGGCTAAAAGGATAACCTCACAACACTCTTCTTTTTTAAGGCTCAAGAATAACCCTTACAATAATTCACTCACAATTTCTACCATTCTCACAAACACACCTTATAAAAGATAATCACTATTAACTCACCAAGATATATGAAAGGCTCACACAAAGTATGAGAATGAAATACAATATAATACTATATGATAAACCTATAAACAAGCTTAAGAATGCTCAAACAACTTGTATATGTCTTTCACAACTTCTTAGATACATAAACAACACACAACATGCATATTTATACACTTCTTATGACCACATAGTCATTGCTCCATGTCCATAAATAATAAATGAGTTTTACCATTGCAAAAATATTTGTTGTCTTTTACCCATTGCAAATTCGCTTCTTTCGATCGACCTATCTACCCATTCGGCCAACTGATCTCTGTTTAGTCGACCTATCTCACCATTCAGTCAATCTATCTATGTTCGATCGACTTATCTCACTATTCAGTCAACCAACCTCTTTATTCTTTCATTCGATCAACTGGTCTCCTCTGGGTCAGTAGCTTCCAAACTTTATCCCAATCTTAATCCAATCAATCCAAACTTTTCCCAATTCAATTCTTAATCCAATTTAACATATTTTTTCACAACTAACCAATACAAAACATATCTTAATACTTTTTTTACAATTATATAAACTTAATACAATCAATTAATCCAATTTTTTAAATCATTAATCTTAAAAATTTATTCATCTATTTATCAATTTGTATATCTTAAATTCAAGCCAATCAAGTCTTAATCACATAATTCATACCAACATGTTCATTCATACATCAAGAGGATTTTCACACACATTAATCACATACATTACCTCTTGATTATGCTTCTTACATACAAATACTAAATATGAATACATGTGCATAAAGTAGAGGCTTCTGAATTGGTCACTTAAGATATTTCCATTAGATAATCTAGGATCCTACAATCTCTACCTAGGTTATTAGAAAAGTCAATAAACAATGTGTTTTAAATTAATGAACTAATCAAAGATTGGTTGATCTGAGGGTGCTAGTCTTGGATTAGGATAATTTAAGACTAGAATTCCTGAACTTTAATCTTATTACCTAAGTCTAAGGCATACCTAAACCCCAGGATAGGACCCTTAAGCATCACTAATCCATAAAATCATCTACCACTAAAGCTTAGCTAAATAATTTAGGAAAATTAATCTGTAGCTCTTTTACAATTGATTGGAATTTTTATAGGCTTTTTAGATTAGCTTTTAGTTATTTTCTTAAATCATAAAGTTGAGTGTTCTCTAGATAGTTGTAATCCGATTGATATAGTACTTACATCATAGAAAATTTTTTGTGGGATAGATACTCGGAGTCTTAAATGTACTCTACTTTATTACTTGATTCGATTGGTATGCTTGTCGAATGTTTGTTTTAATTAATTGTTAAAATTTTACTTTGAAAGATAGATTAATTTGAGCTAAATTTGTATATAACCAACCGCAATCAAGTTTTTGGTGTCGTTGCCACTTAAGTGAATTATAATATTAAGGATATATCTATGTCAATTAGTCTAGAGTTTGTTTGTTTTAATTGTTTTCTTTCTTTGTGTTTTGTGTTTGTTTGATGTTTCAATTTTCAGTTTCTTTCTTTGTTTTATATTTTGTCCTTGATTTTCATATAGTTACAATTCACATTAATAGAGAGCATTCACGATCATATATTTGTCTAGGTGTATTTATTTCCTTTCTCTCGCATTTTATGCTTATTTATTGATTTATAAACATTAAGGACAATGTTCAATTTAATTGTGGGGGAAGGAAATGTTAATTGAGCACACTTGAGTATTTATTGTCTGATAGTATATTAATTTGTTGATTTTTTTTAATGGTCTATAATTTGTGAAATTTTTTTCAATTTTAATGCTTATTATTGTCCATGTTTTCATTTGAATTTAATTATTTTGACAATTTGAAATGTTATATTATTAATTTTTATTATTAATGACTAAATGCTTTTAACTCATTTCATAATTTAGATAACGAATACTTGATGATCATAATGATATTCTACATATAAAATACAACTTATTGGATCATTTTGCAACTTTTTTAAGGCACTTTTATTATTCAAAAAATGGAAAAGAACCATAATTAAACTTTAAAAAATAATTAAAATTAATGACTTAATTAATTAAATAAGTAAGTAGAATTCACTTCGTTGACTTATAACCTTATATATTTATAAAAAAATAAAGAGAGAGAGAGAGGGAGAGAAATTTTTTTAAGGTTGAAGTTAAAGAATGGCACTAATAGTCGGTTGATACGGTGTGACTCAATTAAGTAACTAGGGGTTGTTTATGACAAAATGTTCACCTTCATATAAACAAATTAAGTGACTTCTAATCCAAATTAATTACATATTTAATTAATTAATTAATTAATTAAACTATGGTTAAAAATAAATAAAGGATGAGAAAGTGTCTAGAAAGTTGATGCATTAAACTCAGTATATTTTCTTTTTATATGTGGAATTTATTTTTGTGATTCAGGTTAAAGATTAAAAAAGAATGAAATGATTTAAGTGAATTTGCGATTTGATGTGATTAATTGATCATATAATATTTTGATGAATCATTATTTTTAAAGGATTAAGAAAATATT
>JAOXYD010112475.1:0-11426 GCA_028565735.1 Pinacopodium congolense
GATGATCTAAGATTTAAGAAATCAACTTAGGTTATTGGAAAAATCAATAAACAACACAAATTAATCATTGTATGACCAAGCTTTAATTATTTGTGAGAGTTTAAGTTCTGATATTAATTTTTTAGAAGTTACATTCTTAATCTTAAGGCCTATTAACTTAATTTGATGCATGATCAAATTTCAAATTAGGATTAATAGAAAAAAGGCAAAGTTTTAACTATAACTTTGTCTTAAAATTATGAAGATACTTTAAATCAGCCCCTAAAAATGTTGATTGCTCAATTAATTCATTGAAAACCTAATCCTTAGCTAAGTTCCACAATTTAGTAAAATTTTAAAACAATTTAGAAGTCATTTGCATTGTTTGAATTAAGTTAAGTTAATTTAGTATTTTTTTGGCTTTTTAATTAATCATTTAGAATTTCCTAGATAATTATAAACTAATTGACCTAATAATTATAAAATACTCCTATAGGATTGACACTTAAGATCTTAAAAACTCTTCATTATATTACTTGCTCGATAGATGTACTTGCCTACGCATTGGTTAATTTCAAAGTAAAAATTATTCGAAAACTTAAGTCACCTAACTAATAGCAAATAAGTTTTAGGCGGTGTTGTAGGGAATCAACTATAGTATTAAGAAAATTTGGTGTCAATTACTCTAAGACTTGTGTATATTTTTTTCCTAATTTTTTTAATTTTTTTGCATTTATTTTGTTAATTATAATTTTAAGCGATTTTGTTGCTTTTGTTATCTTACTTGTGTTATTTGCTTACTTAGTTAGTAATTGTTTTTATTTAATTTTTTTATTATTTTCTTTAAGTTTTGTATGCATACTTGAGATCAAAATCTCGAATCTTTAAACTTTGATTTAGAGCTTGAGCGTACATTATGTAGGAAAAAGAAAGAATCACGAGCTACCATATCTAATCCTTTAGAAGTAGAAACATCTAATGACACTGAATCTGAAGCTGTAGAAATGGATTTCCAAGAACATGTAGTTGTTAGACCTTTGTAAGAACCTAGAGAACCAACTATAATGGACCTAGCAATGAGAAACTAAGGTAGACTTGTGGCTAGCATTGTTAGGCTTAGAGTCATTACAACAATTTTGAAATCTTGCATAATATCATTTCTATGGTTAGGTCTTCACAATTTAATAGTTCAATTTTAGAAGATCCTAATAAGCATTTGCAAACTTTCCTTGATACTTATGATCTTTTTAAAGTGAAAGGGTTTTATATGATGTAATAAAACTTAGGTTTTTCCCTTTTTCACTTAGAGATAAAGACAAAACCTGGTATTTACACTTTAGTCTGTTTCCATTATTACATGAGATGATTTGATGAAATTGTTCTTAAGTAAAATTTTCCCACCTGCCAAGATAGCAAATATAAAAACTGAGATTAGCTCATTTGTGTAGTATGGGAATGAAAGTCTATATAAGGCTTAGGAGAGATTTAGAGAGATGCTTGCTAAGTATCCTGACCATGGGTTCAGTATATGGAAGCAAGTGAATATTTTCTATAATGGTTTTATACCTTTAACTCGTCGCACCATTGATGCTACAGTTGGAGGTAATTTTATGAAGAAGACTCTGACTAAAGCCTACAATTTAATTGAGGAGATGACTATAAATAATTTTCAGTACAATTCTAAACATCATCCTAAGAAACCGCATGACGTTCATGTAATTAATGATACAATAACTCTTGCAACTCAAATGAAAGTACTGAATAAAAATCTAGATAGTTTAGTAAGTGGAGTTAGGAGTAGTACTCATAAAGTTGAGTGTGAAACTTATAGTAATACCTCCCATTCATCATTAGAGTGTCAAGAAGGAATTTCTTTTACTCGAGAACCTAAGCAATCTCAGTTTGTTGCTAATTTCAATAGGCTAAAAGGAAATCCTTTTTCTATTACTTACAATCCTAGTTAGAGGAACCATCCAAATTTTTCATAGAGTAATAATTAGAACTACTAGTAAACATCACAATCACCTCTAGCCAACCTCAAATAGTACCTCAACTTGGTTTTAGAGCTAATCAACCTCCAAGAGAATCACCTAGTTTTAAAGAAACAATGCTTAAATATATTCAATCTAATGAATTAGGAATTCCAATTATAAGGAATCTATAAAGAATTTGGAGGCTTAGGTTGGGCAAATTGCACAACTCTTGTAGAAGAGGCTACCCGATAAACTACCTAGCACTATCGAAGCCAAACCTCGAGAGCACACCAAGGTTATTATCCTAAGGAGTGGAAGAGAGGTTGACAACGAAAGTGAAGCTAGGAGAGAACAGAAAGCAAGTATTGGTGGAGGAAGAAAAGAAAAAAGAGAGAGAATATGACAGAAGAGAGAGACTTAAAAGAGAAGATGATAGAAGAGAAAGAGAGCTAAAGAGAAAGAGAAAGAAAGAGAATATGATAGAAGAGAGAGAGTTAAAAGAGAAGATGACTGAAGAGAGAGAGCTGAAGAGAAGAAGAAAGAGAAAGAAGATGAGGGTGAAAGCTCTAATAAGCCACCTAGGTTTTTTATTGATCCAAATGTGTAACCTTACAAACCTAAGATTCTATGCTCTCAAAGATTGAAGAATACAAACCTCAACAAGAAATTCAGGAAATTTTTAGAAATATTTAAGAAATTGTTTGCTAATATCTCATTTGTCGAGACCATTGCCTAGATGCTTTTCTATGCTAAATATTTAAAGGAAATCTTATCTAAGAATAGAAGATTGAGGGAGTATGAGACTGTCAACCTTAATAAAAAGTGTTTATCTATTCTTTTGAATAAGTTACCTCCAAAACTCAAGGACCCTAGTAGTTTTACTATTCCTAGCAGCTTACAGATAGATAGGGCTTTGATGAATCTTGGAGAAAGCATTAATCTAATGCCCTTATCTATTTTCAAAAAGTTAAGATTAGAAGAGCCTAAACCAACTATGATCTCATTACAATTAGTTGATAGATCAATGATCTATCTAAGAGGAATTATTAAGGATATACTTATGAAAGTTGATAAGTTTATTTTTTCCTATTGATTTCCTATTTTTGGATATGGAAGAAGATAGCTCAGTGCCCATTATTTTGGGAAGATCATTTATGGATACTGCAAGGGCATTGATAGATGTACATAGAGGAAAGCCCATTCTTAGACTTCAAGATGAGGAGATTGAGTTCTGTTGAACCAAGGGAGGTTTCAATCCTGGTTTTGATGATAATAAAACATGCTTAATCACTAATGGTTTGAGTTTATGATGTTAATATTAAAGATAGGTATGTTTTAAGAAGAATCCATTATAGAAAGCTTGGAGTTTGAAGGTCAAATTTGAAGATAATGGCAATTCAACTTAATTGGAAGTTTCAAGACCTTAGATAGGTTTTTTCAAATATGTTTGTAAGTTTTACTTAATGTTTAATTGATCTAAAGGCTTAAGTTTGATCATGCGTTGCATTTGAAATATCAAAAGTTCATAGTATCTCAATTCATAGGCTAAATTTTGTGTTGGAATTGTTTTAAAGTATTTGATCATTCATATAGCCTCAATACGTGATTTCAAAAGTGTTTGAAGTCTTAACTATCAGTAGGAACTTGTTTGGAATTATTTGTAGTCAATTTTACAGCACATTCTGTATTTTCTGGACGTATAACAGCTTGCTGATCATCAATCAACGGCACCCTGATTGAGTGCCATTGTACCCCTGTTTCTAAAAGCTATCAACGGAGGGCTATTCTTAGCACAACGACGCTGTTGATCAACCCAGAGGGTATCGTTGAAGAGTCAGACTCTAATAGCTAGTTTTCCCTTGCGGGTCTTATGCTTTTTATCCTCTTTCTAACGTCTTAAAAACCCTCCTAAACCCTCCTTAAGTCTCCAGACACTATATATAATCCTTAGAAATGAAATTTGATTCTCTAGACTATCCAAAAACAAATCAAACCTTCTGAATTTATCATAAGCCTCAAGCTGCACACTTTTTCACTGCACTTATTCTCGTTCGCTCTTTTACTGTCAATTTGTATTTTTGGGTGTGCAATTTTGTGTTTAATATCTTGCTTGAGTGTTTAAGAGTTTATTTGATCCATCTTTTATATTTTATAAGGGCTATTTCATTATATTAAAGCTAGAACTCATTCATATATCAAAACTGTCTCTATTGAGACTATTCTAGCTTAAATCTCGATTCCAGGTGATAAAACTTGTTTCTAAAATCATGTTTTTAGAGTTTTCAGATTGCCTAAGGTCTCTAGATTGTGTATGAACCTTGTTTCGAATTTTTGAGACCTGTTTAAGTTATCATTGAGCTAGAAATTTCATATACTTCAAGATAGCCTCTGTTTGCATTGGTTTGAGTTTGAATCTGATTTTAACCTGCTTAATCTATTGCTTTATATTTTTTTATTATTGTTTTATGTTTGCTTATGTTCTTAGGAGTCAGATTAATCTTAGTTTTAAATTTTTGGTTGAATATTTCATCATTTTAGTGCATTAATTCCCTTAGACATCAAAACTGTCTAGTTTTTTATGTTCTTCATTTAATCACGATTTTCATCATATTAATTCGTTTTAGGTGCATAAATTTATTTTGGCTAGTTCACATAAGGTGTTAGAAGTGCTTTAGTATTTTTATTTTGATTTTTAAGAACTTATATTTGTGTTTTGAGCTGAATATTCATAGAGTGCTTAAACTGTCCAGATTTTGAGATTAGCTTATCTTGATCATTTTGCTTGAACATATGCACTTTTTTATGTTTGATTTCTGCCATAATAAGTTTATTTAGGCTTTCAAGATTGCCATCATTCATTCATATCATTTTTTGAAAGCTAAAGCTCTTAGTTTAATTGTGTATTGAGTGAAACACCTTTCAAGGTGTATTTAGTTACCTAAATTTGGGAGAATTGAATATTTTGGTTAATTGTTAATTGTATAGGCTTCTATTTGCCTTGAAAAGATTTGGGATAGGTTACTCTTCACCTTAGAAAGTAAGATTGTTGTTGTTGGGTTACTCTTCACCCTTGGAAAATAAGATTGTAAAGGTTACTCTTCACCTTGAAAGAAGATTGTACTTGTTTTGATTGATTAGTATAGAATCTTCCAACAAGTAGTTGGAAAGGAGACGTAGTCTATCTTTAGGGTAGGTGAACTTCTTTAAAATTGCCTTGTGTCATTCTCTTATCTCAACCTATTACATTTATTTTGATATTTGAATTATCATTCCATCTTAAGTTGAATTTTGGTTTAGTGATTGCATCTAGTATCCAATTGATTTAGGTTGCTAGTTTGAATTTGCGAAAAAGTTTTAATACCTAATTCACCCCCCCTCTTAGGTGCCATAGGACTTACAATAGGGATCTCAATACTCTAATGATCATACTAAAGATAAGCTAGTTCACCATTTTCCACTAAGCACTGGATGCTTTCCTTTAAACTATTTCTCAATTTTAAGAGGTACTGCTAGAAATAGGTTGTAATTTTAGGAATCTTAAAATCTCCAAATACTCTGACCCTGTAGATAGGAGGCTAGATATAGAGTCTTTATTTTTCATGAGCCTCTATAGTCTTTTAAAGAGAAAGAATTTGTTTCTCACATTAATGAAAGTGATCCCTATTCCTCCTTATTTTACTAGTTTACATCTTTAATATGTATTCCAAATACCAAAGAAAGCCAATTAAAATCTTGATAAGCAACTGTTGATATGACCAAAAAGCTCTTATTATTTTTTACTTCCAAGCCTGATAACACCTTATACGTGCTCATTGATGGCATTAGCATAATGATTGACCTATTATGGGCTTTGGAAAATAACATAAGATCATCAGTATAACTTAGACTAAAAAGGTCAATCTTCTTACATTTATTGTGAAATTGAAAGCTACTATCATTCATTATGCTAAAATCCATTATTCTATATAAAGCTTCCATGCACAGTATGAATAGGTAAAAGGAAATGGGATCCCCTTATCTTAAATCCCTAACCACTAGAAATAATTTCGAAGGTTGTCTATTGATGAGAACGTGGAATGAAGTAGTTACTATACTTTGCCAAATCCAATTTCTAAAGATAGTAGGAAAACCAAAAGAGCACAGTAAGTGCATGATAATGCCCCAACTTATGGAATCATAAGCTTTGTAGAGATCTATTTTCATAGTATAATTCTTAACCCCTTTCTTATTACGATAGTCCTTAAGAAGTTCTTAAACTAGAAGTATATTGTCTTCTAGTGTCTGTCTTGTAAAAAGGCTATTTGAGTTTAACTAATTAGATTGTTAAATTTTGTCTTCATCCTTGAGACCAGCATCTTAAAAATGATTTTGTATAACGTGTTGCAATATGAAATTGGTCTACACTCCTTAAGAGATCCAAACCTAGAAGATTTTGGTACCAGGCATATAAAAGTTTTATTCATGGTTAGTAGTAACTTGCCTTTCTCAAAGAACTTAAACACTGCTCCAATCACTATATTCTTAATGAGAGGCCAAGGTTTCTAAAAGAACATACCGTCTAGCTCATCAGGTCCTAGAGCTTTCCTAGGATTAATTTTGAACACAGCTTTCTTTATATCCTAAGCATTGAAAGGTATACTCAATTCCTATACCTCTTCTTCTAAGATTTAAATGCCTAAAAAAGATCTTAATAAACGCACTGAAGAGTTAAAAATGCTTGAGGTGCCTAATGAATTTAAAAAAAAAATAGGAATGCTTCATTTTTAATTTCCTCCTGTGTGTGAGCTATTTCCCTCATTATATTTGATTAGTGAAATAATAAAATTAGCATTTTTTCTTGCCAATATTGACTTGTGGAAAAAATTTAATGTTTTGGTCTCCTTCTTTAAGCCACATGATTCTAAACCTTTGTAGCATTAGGGATTTCTATATGATTAGGGATTTTGTATATTGGTTTAAGACTACTTTCTTAGCATTAAGACTTTCCAATTTAGTTAGTTGGAAATATAGCTAGTGTTGTTCCTTTTGCAATCTTTTTTTTGCCTCTGTTGAGGTATGGTTAGTCTCTCTGGATCTCTTAGAAATGAGTCCTTTAAACTCCTTTTTTACTGCTTCCAACTTCTTTATACAATTGAATTCCTTACAATCAGTAATAAGATATGAGAGGCCTTTACGTACAACTTCTGTAAATTTGTCTATGTCTCAAAAGGGATACCTTCTATGCTGAATGGAAGTCAAGTTTTAAATGTGAACTAGGGAGTGATTGGAGAATATAGGCTCTATAAAGGTTACTTTACTTTTTGGAAAGTGGGTTAACTATCACCATTTACTAGGACCTTGTCTACCTTTTTCCTGATGAGATTAGAAGAGTATTGTTTATCGTCCAAGTAAAAAAAAATTCCCTTCATGTCTGAGGCCGGTTAGTTTAAGTGAAGCTATATAGTCTTTGAGATTATTCCTTAGACTTCTATCACTAACATTACCTTCAGCTTGTAAACTATATTGAATGTAGTTAAAGTCCCTTATAATTAGCCATAGTCCTTGGATAGAAGATTTAAGTCTATAAAGGTTTAAACAAAGGTAGTTTCTTTAGAAATCAAAATTAGAAGCATATATGAATGATACATTGAAGGTAAAGTTGACCTGAAATAGGATTATTTTTAAATATAAGGCTTGATCACTAGCATATATAGTTTTGAATTTTTTAGCCTTGGTGTTAACAGCCATGACTACTCTTTTGTCGTAATGGTATTGATGGTTGTTAAGAATCTGCCAATGACCTCTTATTAAGTTGAGAGACTTGTTCTTCTTTAATAATAGTTTAGATTCTAAAATGCCCAACAGTAGTGGCTTAGTATCAGCTATGAAATCCTTGAGTAACTGCTTTTTTTTTTTTGACAATTTAAGCACTTACATTCCAAGCTATGAAGGATATGAAGTGGAAGAGTAGGTTTTGGGCCTCATGATCAATTCCTTCTAGATTTCCTACTCAATATAGATGAGAACTCTTCCTCTTCATTCACCTTTTCTTGAGGTTTGCTTGAGTTTATGTTTTCTACTAGTTCCTCAGCTTTTGAGCTCCATTTCCTACTACTGGAAACTTCACTGATTTATTCGTTCTGAGTTTTTTTTTTTAGAGGTTGGAGTGACATTGGTGGACATTTGACCCTTCCTTTCCTCTAATTCTTGAATAATTATAATTGGAGAGCTTTTATTCACTAGGATGCCCTTTCTAATATTATTTTGAGAGTTGTTCCTCTAATCATTTTTTAACTTACCTGTCAACTGATTTTTATTTAAGGTGGATGCATTAACCTCCCTTGCCTCTCCTAGCAACTTAAAGTTGGTATGGTTCATAATTGGACCCTAGTCAACAGCTATATAAGTAATCTATTCTTACTCTACTTGAGTCTCACCTCACATTAACTCTTCATAGTCTCCTCTTACAAACTCCCTATCTATTTTCTTCAATTGTTTTGTTTATAGAGGTAATGGTATCCATTAGTAAGATACAAGGATTGAGCCTTTATAAAGGGTGCCATTCTCTTCTAATCTCGTCAAAGGTATCATGCCTAGTAAGCTTTTACCATAGTCTACATTATCCAATTCTCTTTCGTAAGGTAATGTCCTCATCCATTCAAATGGATCTACCAATATACCATATTACTTAAACCTCTAATGGATCAATATTCTATTGGGACATTGTGATCCACATAGGAATTTGTTCATCTTTAACTTTGTTAAGAGATGTACCTAGTTTCCAAAATTATAGGAAAATAGGTAAGTTTCTAATATGCTAAGGACCATTTTCCAGGACATCTCTTGCATTGATTTTCGAAGAGAACGTGAATAACATCAAGTCATCCTCATTTAACAAGACCTTATATAAAATACTATTTTTCTATGATCTTTAAGCCCAGTTATAGAAAACTAGAAATAAGGGCACTTATCTAAAAAGAAACTAACTAAGGTACCATTCCAAGATTTGGTGCCTTCCTTTATGACCTCTTTCAGAGGAGACACGATGGCTTGTCCATGAGAGGAATATGGAGGGAAATACAGTTGTGTTTCATTGTCATTGCCTCCTAACACTTGTTTCCAAGTAAGTTGAGAGGCTTTTCTCTCATTGACTTTGTCTTCTGGATTTACAAGTATTGGAGACTCTCATTGTGGTGCAAGGTTAAAGGAGGGAAAAGGGCTTGGTTAGTCAAATCATTGTTAGAATTAGGTAAAGGCTAGAAAAAGAAACAAGGAATTATAGTAGTTTTCAAATTTTGTTGCTGAAAGTAAAAGAGTGAGGCGGGAGAGAAGCTGTCATAAGGGTAAGAAAGGTTAGAGGTGAAGGGGGAAGGAGCAATAAGAACGAATTAAGAAGGGGGAACAAAGAAATATGAGATGCTCAAGAGGGAGGTGAAGAAGAGAAAGGAAGAGTAGGGGGCAACAAAAGTATCTCTCTCATCTCTATCTTTAAGATGTTTTTTCAAGTAAAATGTACTTACATATGACAACTAGTACATAAGTTTGCTAAAAATTTAATCGAGGAGATGCACTATTCAATAATAAATACTCAGATGACTTTAAGAGAAAAAACTAAGGGAAATAAAAAAATGAATGTAGAAGGGGATATTTTATATGCAAATTTCCCATAGAAAATAGACAAAATATTATATTCGTTTAGATACAAGAAATATTCCATAATCTAATGCCTTAAGTTTTAGGTTTCAGACCCTCTTATATAAAAAAAAATTATATTCCTAAATATGAAGAAAATAATGAAATTTCACCTGATATAATAATGAATTTCAGAAGCTAATATCCAAGAAAAAATATGATTACAATTTAAACAAGAAGTTTGAATTAAAGAAGTGTTTTCAAAATTGTTGTAAATGACTTGAGTAAGATGATTTATAAAGTTACGCACTTTTGATTTCATAAGTAATTGAAAACTACTATTCATTATATTTATAATAATTAAAAATGCATGATATGATCTTATCGTGTGTGTCTCAATTTTCTTTTTTAATGTCGAAACTTATTGTTTTAAATATGGTGATTACATTAAAGAATGTTGTTTCTAGCTCAAAAAACGTGAAAAGTTAAATGGCAATAATTATAAAACTTCAAGTATGAAAAATCTAATATATACGAAATAAATAAGAATATCCTGAACCAGTAAACATACCCATAACTATAATTGAGGAAGGTAATATAACTTAACATAAAAGGTATCATAGTGAATATGAGATATAAGAAAAGAAGAAAATTTTATATTGCATTATGTTATAAGGTTTATAGATAATGGCATTATATGGGAGTCAAAAGCATGAGAATTCTGAATAAATTTGGTTCACTTTGGTTTTTCAATTTGAAGGCACCTTAATGACTAAATTGAAGTAACTCACTATCAAGTTTGACATGTAAAAAACGTAACCCAACCATACTATGCAAAAGAATTTATCAAACGTGATGTAAGTTTAGAGGTATTAATCATATGTAATTTAATGACCAATAAATGCAATTAGTCTACCATTTTTTGCCTCAAAATTAGGAATATATGAAAATGAATCTAATTCATAATGAGAGTATAAAGATAATGGAGAATGCTAAGAGGAATCTCGTATTAGAATAAGAATGTTTTGAATCATCTAAGATGATCTCCAATGTATATTCAGTTGGTTATAGCTCATATACAACTATATAGGAAGCATAAGCATCATGATGACCCAAATGAAAAACAAAAGGTAAGAAAAATAACCATAAATTTTAAAACTCTTAAAAAGACAAGTAAAAACAATATGAAAGGAAAATGTCATTCGAAAAAGTGAAGTGATATAATTATAGAAATAAAGGTCGTTTCTCTTATGATTGTAGTGAGTATAAAAAGATATAACCTTTTAGTATATACATTTTCCATGTGTATCTCTCTTGTTATACTTTTCTAGCTAAACCTTATCCTTTGTGAATTATAAATTTAGGAGTTATAAACAACATATCAAAGATATAGATGCCTTCATAGAATTATGTAAAATCCCATATATAACTCAATGGATTTATATGGGTGGCAACTCAAGGGTTGTTGTAAAAGGAGTTGGTATATGTAAGTTAGACATGCATGATGGTTGGCCTTTAATCTTATATAAAGTGTTTTTTTTAATTTAAAGATTTGACAAACTCTTATTTCTATGTTGGTATTAACTAAACTTAGATTTAATGTAAACTTTCGTAGTGGTAGAATGGATTTCTATCGTGGAATTATTTATATAAGCCCTATGGAACTAGGAAAATTTTAATTAAATTGATTATTAAACTAAAATTCAACCTAAAGTGATGTTGAAGTTCGCTCAGTTGTAAAACCAAATTACTAGTTTTATGCTCAAAATTGCAAGTATACGGGTCATAACTTGTAGTAAAGAACGGATATCAATCCCACAAGGATTGAGTTTAGTCACCACTTAATTTGGGTTTTACTTTGTT
>JAOXYD010112495.1:0-11425 GCA_028565735.1 Pinacopodium congolense
AAATATTAAAACACAATAAAAACAACCTATTATACAATAAACACATGCAAAACACTTAGAAAAACACATACAAAAACGCAATTATCAAAAATTAGGCTTAAATATGAAAGTAGGACTTCTAAAAGAACATTCCCTTTCTCCATTTATATCCCCTGTTAAGCCAACCAAAAACAAATTATACAAACGATACACACATTTTTTAATTGATTTTGAATTGATTTTAGCTTTGAGCTTGGACATGGTCCTTTTAAACTAAGCTCATTGCTGAATTTAATTCCCAAAAACAACAGTTGGACTCTAAGCCTCTTAAGTTGTAGTCTAACTGGTTGTTTCCCTAACATGCATTCTAAGAAAACACGATATATATTTTTATTTATTAAATAAGGTCAAATGAAAATTTATACAAAAATTAGAATAAAATTCTTATAAAAAACAAATAAATGGCTTCTTAAGCGTATTGATAAACGTTATAGAGCTTCCATTTAGATTGAGTCAATTAATGGTTAAACCCAAATGATTTAGGCTATTAGATGTTTTGATAACCCCCTTAACACACTTGTTGAAAAAAGACCAGAAATAAAGTTATAGGTTGAAAAAAAAAATGTTGTAAAACACTATGGACCTACTAAGAAAAGAACTCAAACTTGAATTTAAAATAGATAGATAAATCTAAACCTATTGTACCTAATAACATATCTAAACAAAAACTCTAACTTAAAAACACCCAAAATGTTTACAAAGACAGGCATAATTATTTAAAACTAGAACCCTAATGACAATCAATAAGAATCCTAATTTCTAGAAAATTAAGTCTTCTTACTTTTAGAAACACTATAAATTATGACCAAATGAAGTCATTCTTACTTTAGTTGAAATATTTAAATTGTTCAAGTTATATCAATGAAATTAGAGAAATAATAAGAAAAATACATAACCAAGAATAACATAGACAAGAAAATGAAAAAAAATCTAGGAAAAAGTAATATAAAACAAAACCAAGATTCAATTGATTTGCATGTTCATATGATGATTTGGCTTCTCAAGATAACCATGAACTCTATAAGAAGCATGAAAATCCAGTGGTGGAGGATTTTTATGCAATGGTCATGGAGAAAACTAGAAAAAGCTAGGAGTAGCTTGTAATGAAAATAAGAAAGGAAACTAGAAAAAGCTAGGAGTAGCTTGTAATGAAAATAAGAAAGGAGACTGATCGATGGTAAGAGCATGGTAAAAGAGGAATGGTGAGAGATGGAAAATGGTTAATAGTTTGACGTATAAGTTAGATTGATGGCAGTTAGAGTAAAAGGGTGTAAAGGGCTGGTCTTTTTTTTAGAAGGAATTTAGTCTTTTCATTATAAGGTCAGGAAAAAAAATGAAAAGAGATAATTATCAACTCTCTTGGATGTTCTCATTGTTTAGTTAAGTTTTAGGATTTACAAACTTCAATGAAATGATCACTAAAGAATTTGACACCAAACCTATATCCAAAGGTTTTTTATCTTTTACTAAGTCCAACTAATTCAACTTATTTTAGATCTTTTCTTAATTTTAAATCCCTAAAATTCCTTTCTTCCCCTTCAACTTTAAAAAAACTTAGTAATATTCCACCAAAAATTAGAAGAATAACTAATGATGCTTTCCACGCCTCCTCTCATCTTCTCTTAAACCCGATTTCTTCAAAATTAAATAAAAATGTCCTAATAAACCTAATTTATCTAAAATTAAAAATATAATGTAAAATTAATTAAATAATTAAATAGTATTATGTATAAATATTTATATTTATAATTATAATGATCTAATTAACTCTTAAAACAAAGAAAATTAAAATGAATCTAAAACGATGAATTTAATGTGAATTAATCAAGATAAAAAGTAACTAGACACTATTTAAAATTAATTGAATGCAACCATGCATGATTATATTTAAACAAACTAATGGGCTGAAAATACATTTTCAAAAAAGGTGTAAATCAGATTAAAGCAGATTAAAGAAAATTACGTACTAATAAATGCTCCTCCTAATGTATCCTATTAAAATAATAGATGTATAAGGATAACTAGTCTAGATTTTTTCTAGCATGTGTAGTTAAATGAATAAAAATGAACTAAAGGAACGAAGATAAATTGGACAAAATATCAAATGAAATTGGTGATTCTAGAAATTTCAAGAATAAAAATTAAAAATTCATTAAAAGGTTAATAATGCAATTAAAAGAAGATCCTAAAGAGATGTCTAAGTTGCAAAACTAACATAATTAAAATGGAAGCCTAGAGATGTATCTATGCATTTAAAACTAATTTAAGAAACCTAAAGAAATACCTAGAATTTTAAATGACAACTAAGATAGGAGATTTAGAGAGTTATCCAGATATTTAACCATAATCTTAGAGAGGTATCTAATATTTGGAAATGAAATTTTAATAAGAGACCTAAAGAGGTATCTTAGTATTTAACTCTGAATTTAGAGAGATCTAGAAATGAAACTTTAGATAAGAGAATCATAAATATATCTAGATACCTAATTAAGACCTTAGAGTGTTATCTAAGGTGTTCATCTGAACTAAGAAGAGAGACTTAAAGGAGTATCTAGGATTTGGGCTAAAGATTGAGATTAGAGAGCTATAGGAGTTTCTAGTATTTTAACCATTAGCTTTAGAGATGCAAACTAAATAAGGGACCCAAAGGCATTTTTGCGTAGATTGCTACAAACCTAGAATGGTTTTTAGGTATCTAACTGAAAATTAGGATTAGAGACCTAGATAGGTTTCTAGGTATCTAGCTACGAGCTTAGAGATCAATTTTGGATAAGAGATTTATAAGGAATTCCTAGTACTTAATTATCAACCTATAGTGATATCTAGGGATTTGAAACTAAATTATGAGTCCTAAATTGGTTTCTTTGATTGTCCTATAGTAAAAATGAACTTAAGGAGGCATCTAGGAATTTAAATGAAGTCTTAGAGTAATTTCTAGGATTTTGTCTATAGTTAAAAGGGCTTAGAGTTATACCATAAGAGTAAGCAAATAAACAAAATATATCATGAGAGTAATGGGATTAGACAAGTTCCAAGAGCAATTAGATAAACTAAAAGTATTTCAAAAAAGGCATTACTAGATACATCTAAAGAGAAATGGGAATAAACATATTACAAGATCTATCAAATTATACATGTGTATCATAAGAGTGATATACTAGATGCACCACAAGAGAGATGGGATAGATTAAACCTATCATGAGAGCGACGAGATTAGACAGATTACAAAAGCAGCTAAATAAATAAAAAAATATCCCGATGGCAGAAGAATGATATATTAGGAAACAATCAAAATAAGCATATTGTCATGAGATTATACATATTATATGAGCAACTACAAAAGTACAGTATATTATAAGAGTGATGAAAAATGACATTAAAAGAGCAATTAAGATGAACTACACATCACTAGAGCAAAGATAAATTACATATGACAAGAATAATCAAGATAAACATATTCATATGGGTAATAAGAGCATAAATGATGCAAAAGCAACTATATAAACAATGAATATAGAAAAAGTGAAAAGAAATGGCATTGCAAGAGATATTAAGAGGAACGTACTTTAAGAGCGATAAAAAATGGAATACTACAAAAGCAATCAAGATAAAAATGTTGGGAGAGCGATAAGATTAGACATGTTGGGAATGTTGGAAAAACTTAAGATAAATAAAGCACAATGCTAAAATGATAAGATTAGACACGTTGTAAGAGCAATGAGATAAGCTAACTATGTTGTGAGGACAATGAGGAAGCACTTGACATTTACTTTGATAAAGACACAAAAAACATGAAATATAAATGATTAGAGAAAAATTGTGTTGATCATAAAGTGCAGGGATCGTAATGGATGAAAATATGATCATATGGAAAGTATAAAAATGAAAGATAACACCTCTTTAATTTACTTTTTCTCCAAATATTAAGGAGTTTCCATTAATAATGTCAATACTCTTACTATCTATTTAAATAAAAGCAATCAAATAAGGATTAGTCTATGTTTAGTTTCACTTTAGTTTTTGGTTTTGGTTTTCGTTTTCTGTTTTTCTAAATACAAAAATCGATAAAGAAAATACACTAATACAGCACAGAAATCGAAAAAGAAAATACAATACCCAATACAAAAATACAACAACTACAACAAAAAACCAAAACCTACAACTCAACTAAACATGCCTATTAGGCAATTGTCACCGATAAGAATGAAATTTCTTTTGTTTAGCACTTTAAAAGAGGGATTTGAGTTTTCAGAACTACCTAAGTTCCCTTAACTTTTTATTTAGTAAATTTTGTTATTTTTCAATTATTATCTATGTAATATATGTCTAACATTTGACAATTATATATAATCCTTAAATTTGGAAAATTAACCTGATATGTTTCTAGAATAAACAACAATGGTAATCACTTGCACCCTTTGAAATGTTGAAGACAATAATTGTTGATCAAAATGCCTAAAGAATTATGAAATTAAATTTCAAAATCAATAATTGGAATAATATGCCTTGTAATTGAATTCCAAAGAAAGACTAAGGAAGCATACTAATTACGTTAATCAAATGATGATAGATGATAAAAAAAACATCATAAATTAGAAAATATTTATGACCTTACAAATTGATTTTATTGTTGGCCTTTCCAAATTTTATTCTTCCCTTATGTGAAAGACTTTCTTCATTTGCTATGTATGATATTGCTTCATATTTATTTTTTTACTTTGATTTTCCTAGGCCATCATTTACCAATTTTCAAACTATCCATATTTTTTCTTATGTTTTTTTATTAAAAGTGTATAACTTTTTCCTAGGTTATCATTTATCGATGTTGACCAAGCAAGCTTTCTTTATCATTTTTTAATGAAATTTTCTTTGGAGGCTTGCTTTAGACAATTTCTAAATTGATTTGAATTTTGTTCATGCTCTTATTTTTACCTAGGTTGTGGCTCGTTAGCTTTGAGACCTAGTGAACTATAATGAATTCTTTTTTTTTTCTCAAAGTTAAGCTTTGATTTTGAAATTTTAGGCTATGGTTCACTATTATTGCCCTCGTTAGGAATTGTTCGCATCTTTTTCACTCCTTTTCTTTCTTTTTTTCTCATTTTTGATTTTCTTTCTTTAGTTTTCTTCTTCATTTTTCTTGATTTTCTTTTTTATAAAATAATTCAATACTGCTTGAAAGATTGAAATTCTAACAATTTCTTGAAAATAGCATTTCCTACCTTTAGAAAATAAATTAAAATTTTAGTAATTTTTTATTAAAATAATTTCATTGATATTTTTTTATGGCTTAGATAGAGATGGGATCAAATATTAAAATAAATATGTTTCATATAGTCATCACTGTACCTTGTTGAGGAAAAGTAGAGAAAAACTTAAAGAAAAAACTACTAAAAAGGTCCTTACCACAAATTAAATTTGAGATTGAATTGTAAAATAGGGAAGGTTTCTTATTTTACCTAAACAAAGAGTTACCTAGGTTTGAAGATTTTTGAAATTTTAGGGATTTTCAAAAAGAAAATAAACTTAGATATGAATTTTAAAAGATATACTGAATAAAGAAAATAAAGCATGTAGGAATTTGTGGCTTGATTTACTTAATATAGACCATCTTCTTTTCTCTACATTCAGGCTTCAAGCTTGTTTGTATGAGTACCAATTGTAGGCCTCATCAGGACAGACCCCACTTATGAGTCTCCACAATCCTTAATGGAAAGATCCACTTCTATTGTAAAGGTAAGATCAATCAAGTTAGAGCTCATCCACATATGAAAGTTGGGTCCTAGCTAAGGTTTAATGACGTTTTCTAATTGAGTTAGATATAAACTCTTATGGCGTTTCATTTTTTTTTACAGTTTTTTATTTTTATTTTTATTTTTATTTAATAAAAAATTATTTAATTGATATTTATGAAAACTAAAAATAAAATCATGTTTGATAGAGATTTATCATAAAAATTTAATTTAGTCATAAAAATTAAATAAGAAATAAATTTAAATTCTTATATCAAAATATTTTTATATATCTTTAAAATATATATTAATTACTAAATTATATTCATTATTCTATATAAAAATCTATTTACAAAACCTATTTATTAAATATAAAGAAATAATGTTTTTATTTATGATTTTCTTTTTCTATTTTTGGAAAATTATAAATTATATTTATATACAAAAAGAAAGCAAAATCTTTTTTTGTCATTGATTTCTATATTTTAAAAAACAGAAATAAAAACTCAACCAAACAGACCTTAAAATAATAGTTAAAGTTTAACTCTGCTCATTAAAGAATTACATGAAATAATTTCATACACATATACACATAATCTTCAAAATCGTAGAATCTAATAATTTTCACAATATCATAAGTGTACCTTAATTCATAGTGTCGTTCATTATGTTCTGAACAGATAATCTCTGAAAATCTTTAGGATATGTTTGGATTTTTTTTTCTCTCTTTTGGCTTTTGTTTCATGATTTCTTGTATATTTTTTATAGAATGATACATGAAAAACTTGATAGGTAGAGAGAGAGAGAGAGAGAGAGAGAGAGAGGTAGTAGTTATCTATTTTCAAAATTCAAATGACACCTCTTAATCATTATCTTTATTTTTACACTCCATCAACATAAATACATCTAAATAATTATTTTAATTGAACCATTATCTCCATTCAAATAAATAATGGGATTTAATATACTTAAATTATTAAACTAAAATATATGGTCCACTTAATAAAATTATCTAACAATCTCCCACTTGCCCCATGTAACATAATCATGGTTTAATAATATAACATAATATGCATATAATAAAACTTAAATCCCCTTTATTTTATTTAGGCACAACATGAATCATAGTTAAGTAAAAACTAGAAAGGATCATAATTGTTGTACATTTTAAAAATATGACATACTCCCTTCTATATATCACAAAACCAGTTTATAACTTAATATGATCTATTATGAGATATATCGTAATAGTTCAACAATAACGTCTTTGTAAAGATAAATCTTGTTAAAATTAACATAGTCATTCATGTATATATACTAATAATAAATAATAGGATAAAATATCAGAAACACTATATATAAATGAGCTCAGAGTGTCAAATACATAAAATACATAAATAATAACATGTTGTTCAATCATGAGATCCAATGATGCACATTCTTTCAATATGTTCATTAAATGTCGTTAGTAGTAATCCTTTTGTTAATGGATCTGCAATCATAAAATCAGTGCTAATATGTTCGATTGACACTCTTTGTTTCTGAACTTCTTCTTTAACGACAAAGTATTTTATTTCTATATGTTTAGCACCTTTTGAATGCTTGTCATTTTTTGAAAAGAAGAATACTGTAGAATTGTCACAATAAATTTTAAGTGGCTTGACAATACTATTGATAATTCTAAGCCCTGAAATAAAGTTTCGTAGCCATAAACCATGAACTGTGGCCTTAAAACATGCCACAAACTCAACTTCTATAGTGAATGCAACAATGGTAGGTTGATTCACACTCTTCCACGATATTGCCCCTCTAGTTAAAAGAAATATATAGCCAAATGTTGATTTTCTCATTTTAACATAACTAGCATAGTCTGAATCTAAATATCCAATCACTTCAAGATGATTGAATCTCCTATGAGTGAGCATATGATCTTTTTAAGTATCTTAAAACTTTCTTTACAGCTTTCCAATATTCTAATCTATGATTACTCTGACATCTACTTAGCATTCTAACAGCAAAACTGATGTCTAGTCTAATACAAGTTTGAACATATATTAAACTCCTAATAACAAATGCATAAGGAATTTTTTCCATTGTGTGCGTGCCAATTCATTATTTTGACATTGCTTAAGACTAAATTTGTCTCCTTTTTTAATTGGAACAACACTTGTAGAGCATTTGTCCATTTTGAATCTCTATAAAATCTTATTGATATATGCTTTCTGAAACAATCCTAACATTCCTTATGATCGATTTCGAAATATTTCAATTCTTATCATAAAAGATGCCTCACTCATATCTTTCATTTCAAAATTTTTAGAGAGAGACATCTTAATCTCATGTAACAAACTAAGATCATTAGTAACAAGATATCATCAAAATATAGGACCAAAAATAGGAACTTACTTCTACTAATCTTCAGATATATACTCCAATAAAGGGTGTTTTCTTTAAATCCAAAAAAAGTAATGGTATCATTAAATTTGAGATACCATTATTGGAGGCTTGCTTAAGTCCATATATTGATTTCTTAAGTTTACACACAATGTTTTGCTTTCCGTTAACTAAGAAATCCTCAAGTTAATCCATACAGATTTCTTTCTCTAAATTTCCATTCAAAAAGGTGGTTTTCACATCCATCTGATGAAGCTCTAAATCATAATGAATTATCATTGCCATAATAATTCTAAATGAATCCTTTTTATAAACAAGAGAAAATGTCTCAATATAATCAACGTCATCCTTTTGAGTGTAATCTTTAGCAAGAAGTCTAACTTTATATCATTCAATATTACCATTAGAGTCATGTTTGGTCTTAAAGACCCATTTATTTCTGACTCTCTTACAACCTTCTAGTAATTCAAAAAGATCCCAAACTTGATTGTCTTCCATATATTTTAACTCTTCTTTTATGGAGTCTAACCATTTATTAGAATTTTCATTTTCAATGGCTTGTGAAAACGAAACTGGATCATTATCAATACCTAAATCACCTTTTACTTCTTATAAATAAAATACATAATCATTCGAAATAGCTGATCTCGTTTTTCTTTGAGATTTTCTTAATGCAATTTCATGTGAATCATTTACAATAGGTTCAATAATTGTGGTTTCATTATTTGGAACTTGGTCATGCATTTTGGGTTCTTAATCATGCATTTGTTGTTCTTATAAATTGTTAAAATTTTCATCAACTCTAAGAGCAAACACTTGAGAAGAAGTTATAAGTAAGAAAACTTGTGCTTTAACTTCTTGAATATTCAATTTGCATGACTCTAATCTCCCACTAATTTCTCTATTTTTTTTATGAATATAGCATTTCCAATTTCAATAATTCTTGTACTATGATTAGGATAATAAAATATATACCCTTTAGACTTTTCTATATAACCAATGAAAAAACTACTAGTTGTTTTTTAATCTAATTTCGTTTCATATGAATTGTACATTCGTACTTCTGTCAAATAACCTCAAATATATAGGTGTGTTAAACTAGGTTTCCTTCTTATCCACATTTCAAAAGGTGTCTTTGGAATTACTTTACTAGGAACCCTATTTAATAAATACATGGTAGTTTTTAATGCATACATCCACAATGATAAGGATAGAGAACAATGGCTCATCATACTTTTTACCATATATATTAAGGTACCATTACACCTTTCTACTATACTATTTTGTTGTGATGTACCTGATATTATATATTGAGCACAAATACTACGTTTTTCAAGAAATTTAGCAAATGGGTTATAACATTATCCATTTTCACTATATCTTCTATAATATTCACCACCTCTATCAGCTTGATAATTTTCACTTTTCTATCTAATTATCTTTCTACCTCATTGATAAATACCTCTAAAGCATTTATTGATTGAGATTTTTCATGAAGTAAATAAATATAATCATAACGTGAAAAATCATCAATGAAAGTGATAAAAAAAACTTTTCTCCACTAAATAATGGAACATCAAAAGGCACACATATATCAGCATATGAAATTTCAAGGAGTTGTGTACTTCTTATGAATTCTTTCTTAATTGTATGTTTTTCTTTAATACAATTCACACAATTTCCAAGATCAATATAATCTAAATTTAGAAGAATTTCATTCGTTAATAATCTGGCCATTCTATCTTTAGATATATGACCTAAAAGTTTATGCCACAAGTAAGCTGGAGTTTCATTTATAAAACTTCTTTTAATGCCAACATTATGATGCAAGGTTAACATAGATTTAGTAAAAAGGTTATCAATTTTTAATTTATACAAACCAAGTATACCATAACCAATAAGACAAATATGTTTGAACAAACTAAAATATCGATTACCAAATTTAAAGGAATATCCAACAATATCAAATTTTGACAAAGAAACTAAGTTTCGATAAATTATAGACACATAAAGGGTTTTGAAAAGATCTAAATGTTGTCATGTGTCTAAAATCAAACGATAGGTTCCAATGGCTTTAACTGGAGCTTTGACTCGATTTTCCATGAAGACAAACTTTTCATTTGGATTTATGGTTTGGGTCGTAAGGAACCCCTGCATCATATTAGTAACATGGGTGGCACATCTAGAATCAATTCACCAAAAAATGTAAGGAACTTATGTTAAATTAGATTCAAAACATATTAAAGCATTAAGTTTACCTTTCTTTTCGCATTATGCCTTATGTTTTAGACAATCCTTCTGATAGTGTCTAGTTTTCTTACAAAAATGACATTTATCATTCCTTGGTTCCTTTTTAGAGATTGAAGCTAATGCATTACCCTTATGCAATACATTCTTTTCCCTTTCTATTCTCCTTTTTTAACTTCTTTCTAACTCCTTAGTGATCCACAAGATTAATTGAGTGAATGCCTTATTTCTTAAGCCTTACTTCTTCTTGAATAAACATACTTTGTAATTCGTTCACATTCCATTTGTCTTTAATAGTATTATATCTCATTTGGAATGGACCATGTTCAGGAAGCAAAAAGTTAATAATAAATCACTTCCATTTTCATGAATCTTAATCTTGATGTTGTATTTATCATTTCAGTAATATGCTTATATATAGTAAGAGAACCATCAAACTTTATGGTGGTCAACATACCTATTAAGGTTCTATAAGAGACTTATCAGCAGAATCGGACTAAGAAATATCTTTAACAAAATTAAAATACTCCTTAGCATTTTTAGTTTTGGGAATTATAACATTAATGTTGCTAGCCATAATTATTCACATAAATATTAAACTTAGTTTATTTAATCTTTCCCAACATTCATAAAAAGACTTTTCTTCAATGTTGCTAATATCAGTAAGTGTAACAGGCTTATCGGTTTAGGGTGCCAAGTCAAGACCTAGGATTCTTATGTTGAATTGAACTTGTTCACACTATTCATTAAAGTTAAGCCTATTAAATTTTAGAAAAGACGAAGCTTGTGATTGAATAGCAATAGAATTAGATGCTGTAAAATATATATAGGAAATATTTCTACGTTAATATTTTAAATCGTAATTTAAACACATAAATAGAATCAAATAAGAAATACATCAACAATACACATATATTGTTGTTTTACTTTAGGTAACACAAAAATATGCAAAATATGCTAATTGATGCTATTATTATATTTACATAATTGATAATCATGCACATTCTAATTAGTTA
>JAOXYD010112516.1:0-25142 GCA_028565735.1 Pinacopodium congolense
AAAAAGCTCTTTTCAGAAAAGCTCTACAGAAAAAAGCTCTACTAACAAAAGCTCTACTGAAATAAGCCCATCCAAACGGACACTGTATCTTTCTTAGACTTCTAGGAAAATAGCAATAGCCTGTGATGGTAAAGAGGACCAACTCACCCTACACTAGCTTGTAAGATTCCTTAGAACCAGTTGTAACGAGAGACCTTGAAAGGAACAGAAACAATCAACAATAATATTGTGAAAGTTGAAAGGAAAAAGGAAAAGGACCTTGAAAGTTATCTCTGTGTTCAATTGAAGTGTTTTTCCATCGACTGAATGCGTTCAAGTGAGCCCTCCAAGCAAAGCTCTTAACTCATAAGGGAGAACAATAATCTCTTTTATTCTAAATAGATGCAAGAGAATTTAGATTTTTGAAAGAAAATATGCTACAATGGTCTCTTTCCTTATCTGAAAAGGAAAATTTAAAGCTTTTATCCCATCCTATGATCAATATTCTTATAGAAGTTTTCAGATTAATCACGCAAAGTACGAGCATTAATGATAATCTCTTGTTTGGCTGATGCTGTCGGATGAACCGACGTGCAGGGGCAGACACCAGTACTTAAAAGGAGAAGATACAAAGCAAACCTATGGGAATTAAGGACTGACGGAAAGAAATATATATAAAAAAAGAGGATAATCAAATTCTAATAATAAAAAGAAAAAGAAAAAAAAGAATAAATAAATAGAATGTGAAGATGCAGATTTAGACGTTTTTGTCTCTTCTGAGAAACTTTAAACTTGTTGCCCGGGCTGTAAAAGGTTCCCAATTCCCAATGAAAGTAAATTCAACGGCACACATTATTTCGTGTTTTGCGTCGACAGTGGGAGATGGCGATTGTTATGGAAAAAAAAAAAAGGAGATGGCGATCTGCGTCGCAACAAAGAAGATCATTCCACACGAGACACGTGGCGATCTATGCATTGGTCAGAAATGGGCTGGACAATGTGTTTTGCATTGGAAAAGCATTGTCGCTTTATGGTCTCAGAGCCATTTCTTTCCTATCCCGCTCTACGTCATTTCTTTTTTTTTTTTTTTGTGTATTTTGCTTAATCTCTTATCATTTTCTCTTTTATTTTGTTATTTTAACAATATTTTAAATATTATATCAACATTAGTATCAAATTTAATTTTAAAATAATATCATATTGATATCGGTTAATACCCATACCATTTCAAATAATTTTTTAAAATTATAAATTAGTTTCTCAATTTTATAAAATTTATAATTAGTCCCTAAATATATGATATTATATAATTTTTAACTTAACTTTAAATTTATCCTTAAACAACTAATAATAGTATAAATTTAATATAACAATAAATTTATTAATTCCTTTAAAATAATTAACAAATTAGTTGTAAGTTGTAACTAAAATAATTTTTAGACTTGTTTATTTTTATTTTTATTAAAAAATTGTAAATGTAAATATGAATTGATAGAGTATTTACAATTATTGTATATTACATTAAAAAAGATTACAAATATAAATATGAATTAATGGAACATTTAAGATCATTTAATAATACATTAAAAAGATTACAAATATAAATATGCATTAATTGAATCTTTAATATATTAACTAAATTTAATATTAATTAGAGATTAAAAATTAAAACAAAAATTAATTTTTTAATAAAATAATTAAAATTAATTTATATATAAAAAATTAAATAAAAATATTTATCATTATAAAAAATATATAAATAAAAATTATATATGAAACAAAATAAAACATTAATAAAACATTTAAAGTCATTTAATAGTATATTATAAAAAGATTATAAATATGAATATTAAATAATAGAATAGTTAATGTCATTAACCTCGTTTAGACTATCTAGTGTTAATTAGAGAATAAAAATAATAGTGTATCATATATTTTATTTTCCATAAATTAAAATGATAAGTAAATCTAAACCCTAAAGTTGGACTTGGATGTTTCTGGAGTTTAGAGAGGTGACGAGAGACTGAACTGGAGAGGTCTGGCTGCTTTACGCACAGAGACTGTAGAGGCTGCGACTTCATGTGGGGGAGAGACGATTGTAATTTTTCATATTTTCATTTCAGTCTCTATACCATATTGACTGATTACCGACCAGTATCAATTCGAATAATCGGTACCAACCAGTATTAAATAGCAAAACGAAATCTTATTTTTTCGTTCCACTTCCTATACGGTACGAGTGTTCTGATCGGAACAAAACAGAATTCAAAAGTTTGCATTGTAGGCTTGTTTGTGGATCATTATTTTGCATTTTTCTCTGTTTTCTTCACTTGTATGCACCATATTTCTTTGTTATTCACCCTCTCTTTTGACTTTTTCTTCTAATGCATATTTTATAGCCTTTGAAATAGATATGTGGTTGTTTGCTCTTCCTTTTTTAGCATTTTAATTTTTCCAATTTGTGCCAACAGTCCCTATATTCTTTCATTTAACATTTCAGTCCTCATCCACTTTTATAGCTTGGTCCTCATGCAAATCTCTTTTATCATTTTTACTCAAAAAATTTTAATCTCTAATTCGAAACCTAAATGCTAATTAATCTAGAATTCCCTAAACTATGAAAGTGTCTAGGAAATTGAACTATTTTGTGATAAAAATAAAAAAAATTAAGTGTCTATGCCTAATTTTTATTTCTACACAATGACTATTACCTTGAGATTCACTCCTCCAACGAAGGATCTCTAGAGATGCGGGGTAAAAGTTACGAGGAGAATGATGAGAATATATCTTTTCAATTTTTTCTTGTTAATATGCTAGGTTTAGGTTTTTGTTGAAGTGTCATGCATTTACAATATTTCTTTAGAGTATGTTTGGTTGTGTCGTGGTTTTTAGTTTTTGTTTTTAGTTTTTCTAAACACGAAAATTAAAAAAAATATTATAGAAATTAAAAAAATAACATACTAATATAATACATAAACTGAAAAAAAAAACAGTACAGAAATAAAAAAAACACAAAACTCAATGAAAACACATAAAAATAAAAACAAAAACAAAAATAAAAAGATGAATCAAATAACCCCTTAGTTTTGAATCATTTTGAAGAAACATTACAAGTATCCTTAGTTTTTGGAAATGCTTTGGAAAAAGTATATGTTCTCTAGTTTATACAAGCATCTTTAGTTTGTCTCTTCCTTTATTTCTATTATTCATAAAGGTTTTAATGTTGTTGTTAAATTAATTAAGGTTTTAACTTGTAGTTTTGATAATGACAAAAAATAATTATTACTAGCGGTTTGCTTTGGTTTGTCGTATTGAAAAGATAAGAAAAGATGTGCAATAATACATAGTAGAGCTAAAAAGATCAAATGGATGAAGGATGTATACAAATGAAGATTAAGACCAAGAAATTTAAGAATTAATAGGTTAACATTTGTAATTTTTGGTTGTAAATCTTACTTTAATCATGTCATTTACACATAAGTTGAAAAATACACAACTCTTTTCATGGGTCAAGACTAATCAAGTTTTTCATTTTCAAAGAAAAGTATCTTGATCATTAAAATACTTTTGAGAATTTTTCCAAATGTGTTTAATTCAAGTTTTTATTGAAATGATGGGTTTGAAAGTTTGGAAATTTTATAAAAATATATGAAAATTATTTCTAAATGTATTAGTTGACTAATGTAATTGACTAATCAAACAATGTAAAGTTTTGATACATACTAGTTGACTAGTTTTAGGTATTAGTGAATTAGTGTTTTAACAAATTTTGAAAATTTTTACATAGTGATTTTGTAATAAATATATTGGTCGATTAATGTGATATATCGATCGACTAGTATAATTGAGTGGTTGACTAATATACAATGAAATGCAAAAATTTGACATATTAATTAACCAATATGCTTGACTAGTTGACCAACGTGTTTGTCAAGTTGACGAGTAATGGTTGGTTCTTATTTATAACAGGTGAAAAATGCATCCAATGAATTTTTAAGTTAGAGTAATGGCTAAAACAAGTTTGTAACTGATTATTGAGTGCTCTAAGACTATAAATACATGTTGTTTTGGTTATTATAAAGGTTGTAATGGATTAGGTGAATTATAGAAAAATTGAGAATATATTTTTGAGGTTTATTGCATTCAGTCATTCATATTGGGTTCTTAAGTCAATGAGTATTGGTTTGACTAAGTAAGATATTGAGATTATGTATATTTATATTGGAATTTTATTATGAGTTGCTTTAAGGGATTACTCTTGACTCTAAAGAAAGATTTTATAGAGTTACTCTTCAGCCATTCAAAGAAGATAGTTAAAAGTTCTTCTCTACCTTAAAAGAAGACTGGTTGTACAACAGTTGCTTTTCATTAATTGAAAGGAAGATTATGGTGCAATATCTAAGTGTGTCTTAGAGAGTAGATGTAGGTAAATGTTTGTTTGTTGAATCACTATAAAAATCAATTTACAATTTCTCCTCCTCACTCTTTATTTTCATGTAAGTTTGTTTAACATTGAATTACATTGACATAATCATCATCATATTAGAATTGTTGAACCAAGGAAGGCTCTATCCGATTTTGAAGATGACAAAACACTCTTTCTAATAATATTTTTGTTTAAGTGTGTTTAAATATAGGTATGTTAAAAAGAAGATATTTAAATGAGTAAAGACGTTTATACAAGCCTGAGGACCGAAGGTTGGTTTACTGAATACAGCTGATAGGTCAACCGAACTCCAGCATTGAACGAAGCATCGACTGACCAAAGGAGGATCAATCGACTGAACAATGCAGATTGATCGACTGAATGAACGTTTTAAGGAGATCGACTGACCGAATGAAGAACGATCGATCGAAGGAAGACTGGTTAACTGAACGTTCAGTCTACCGAATGAACAAGTTTAGAAGATTGGTCAACCGAACTGGCCTATTAGTCGACTGAACAAAGCGTAACAGTGACATTGCCCAACGGATAGAAGATTTTACCTAACGGATAGAAAATATATCCAACGGCCAAAAGGAATAAATTCACTAATGGGTAGTTGATCGTGTTCGATAGTATAAATAACAATGAAGTGAAACAAGAAAAATGCAAGTTACGAGCTTAACAAGTTTAATCAAGTCTCTTAAGAGTTTAAAGTTTATAAGTGTTTAAGAGTTCTTTGCTTATCAAGTTTGTGTGAAATTTGTATTTTCTCTACTAATGAAAAGGTTCTTTGCTATTAAAAGGTTATTCTTGATCCTTTAAAAAGAGTATTTCGTAATTATTTTTGAACCTATAAGAAGAACGTATCTAAAGGTTATTCTTGAGCCTTGAAAAAGAATAGTTGGTTATTCTTGAGCCAAAAAGGAGTTGTAAGTTGTTACATTTTTTAAAGTTTGCATTTTTTATTATATTTTCAATAATTTCAAATATTCTTCATATTGTTTTTTTCATAATTTTTTTATTTAGCTTCCACAAATTTACGGTTAATTTTATTCTTGTGTGTTTGCTTAAATTTTTAGTAGAACCTAATTCACCCCCTTTTAAGGGTCATTTAGGGCCAACAATTGGTATTAGAGCATAGATCTCACTTTAAGTGTAAATTCTAATAAATTTGTGAGGAAAGACCAAATGGCACACTTCATGAACATTGTAGGTTCTTCACATAACTTAGATGGCTATAATTCACATAGAACACCTTACTTCGATGGTAATAATTACATGTATTTTGAAAAATAAGATGAGATGATATCTTATGGGAGAAAATATAGATTTATGGATAATAGTAACTCAATGTTATACAATCCCTACCAAACTAGTAGGAAATGATTTAGTTCTAAAGAAAAAAAATGAGTGGAACTTAGATGAAAGCAGGTCAATATCCTTAAATAATAAGGCTATGCTTATTTTATACTGTTCCTTAAGTATGGAAGAATACAATATGATTGCCATGTGTGAAACTCCATATGATATATGGCACACTCTTAAAATTACTCATGAAGATACAAATCAATTCAAGGAGACCAAGACAGGTATGCTTACTCATGATTATGAACTTTTTTGTATGATGCATGATGAGACTATTTCTTCAATGTATACATGTTTCAATAATATTATTAGTGTACTAAAAGGTCTAGGTAAGACCTACTCTAATGTTGAGTTGTGTAGGAAAATCCTAATGTCTTTATCAAAGATATGGGAAACAAAGGTGACGACGATACATGAAGTAAAACACCTAAACACACTTCCTCTCAACGAGCTCATTGGATCACTTTTAACCTACTAGATAAGGATAAAAAATATTCAAGAGGAACAAGAGACGCCAAGGAAGCAAAATATGGTGTTTAAAGTAAACAAAATGAGGAGAGCGATAATGAAGACTTGTCAGTTGGAAATGAGAACGAGAAGCTCGCATTCATTACAAGAAGGCTAAAGAAATTCATGTGAAGCACCTTAATGCACCAAAAAGGTACATCTTACTCAAAATATAAATTGTCTAATACAACATGTTTTGAGTGTGATAAAAATGGACTTCTGAGATCACAATGCCCCCTCCTACAAGAAGAAGAAGGAAAAGTTGAGAAAAAGGAAAAGAAGGAGTTGAGGAAAGAAAAGAAGGACTTCAAGTCAAAGAAAGCACTGAAAGCCTCATGGTCCGAATTGAGTGATTATGAAGAAGAAGAAGAAATGGCCAACATGTACTTTATGGTACACAAAAAACTATGTCATTCTCTTAGTGAAGATGAATGTGGTTGTACATGTGATGAAGTTATAGAACATATAAAAGAGTTAACCAAAAAGAACAAGGAATTGGATGATAAGCATAAGAAAGTTTTAGAGGAATTAGATGCATGTAAATCGAAAAATATTGACCTTAGAAAAGATATGACTCTAATTAATAAAGACAATGATGAGCTAGTAAATGAAAATAGGTCGCTAAAGAAAGAAATTGAATCCTTTAAAGGATCATTAGGAAAATTTAACAAGGGAAAAGAAAAACTAGATACTTAATTAAGTGTTCAAAAGTTCAGAAATGATAAACATGATTTGGGGTATAGTAATGAATAAGGGGAATCTACTAGTAAGATTGTTTTTATGAAAGCAAAGAACTTAGAAGATGAATATAATCCTAGGAATGTTTAGAATGCACATAGTAGACTGCAACCTAAGCTTTATGCATTCAAATACATCTTAAAACCTAGAAAATTCTCCTAACATTGATTTAATGATAAAAAGACCTTCATACATCATAGACAAAATTTTCAACAAAGTTTGTATAAAGATCTTAGATATAGAAATGAGTATAGGAATGCATATAGAACTTACACTCCATTATTTTGCAAAAATAACAATTTTTATAAGATAAAAACTATATGGATTCTGAAAACTAGATAGTTTTTCTTATTTCTGATTTCTGATTTTCAATTGTTTGTGGTTTACTATTATTACATTTGTTTTTTCACCGTCTTTAAAGGATCAGTTGACCGAACGTCTAACATCGGTGGACCAAAGGCTGTTCGATCAACCGAATGGATAGGTTCAGTCAACCGATAGAAAAAACTTCGATATTCGGTTGATCGAGGTAGTTGACTCGGTTGATCGATAGGTCAAAACCGTCATTTTTCTCTCGTAATTCATCGGATCATATGTTTTTAAATACTCGTCTCATTTGACATTGCTAGTTAACTTGTATTTGTAATTTTTATTTGTGTAATTTTTTAAGGTATGAGTTAGGTATACTAAAACTTAAGGGCTTTAAATAAGATAGTTACCTAAAATTATTTTCATTTATTTTATATGAAAAGAGAAGAAATAAATGGTACGTAGACATTGGATGTTCGCGACATATGACTGGGGATCCTTTACAATTTATCACTTTCAAGAGTAAAGATGGAGGATCCGTCACTTTTGAGGATAATACCAAGGGTTAGGTAATTGACATTCATAAAGTAGGTAAAGATAACTGTCCATTAATCAATGATGTTTTACTTGTTGAAGGTTTGAAACATAATTTGTTAAGTGTAAGCAATTATATGATAAGAACTATAAGGTTAGTTTCTTAGGAGATGAATGTGTTGTCACTAAGATAGATAACGATAGTCTTGTGTTCTTAGGAAAAAGAGAAGGAAAAATATATATATATATATATATTATTGATTTACATTATGTTACTAACCTTGAAGATAAATGTTTAATTTCCTTGAGTGAATGTGCTTGGACTTAGCATCGACGATTCGGATATGCAAGTATAGATCTCCTCTCAAAGCTCAACTCAAAACAACTTGTTAAAAGACTTCTAATTATAAAATTCGAGAAAAGATAAAATCTGTGGAGCATGTCAAATGGGAAAACAAGTAAGAAACTCATTTCAAAGTAAGAAATCAGTAACATCCTCTAGACCTTTTGAATTACTTCATATGGACTTATTTGGTCTTACTAGAGTTGCTAGTTTAGGAGGAAAACCATATGCATTTGTTATTGTGGATGATTTCAGTCGTTTTACTTGGGTTTTATTTTTAAATTCAAAAGATGAATGTTTTAAATCCTTTGTTAGTTTTGCAAAGAAAATACAAAATTAAAAGTCCTTATCTATTGCATCTATTAGAGGTGATTATGGTAGAGAATTCAAAACTGATATGTTTGAATGTTTTTGTGATAATCACGACATTGCACATATTTTTTCTGTACTTAGGACACCTAAACAAAACGATGTAGTAGAAAGGAAAAATATATCTTTACAAGAAATGGCACGAACTATGATAAATGAGTATGATTTGCTAAAGTATATTTGAGCTGAAACCGTTGTATGTACATGTCATGTAATCAACAGGGTGAATATTAGACATAAGTTAGATAAAAATCCTTATGAACTTTTGAACAATAAGAAGAAAAAAATTAGTCATTTCAAAGTGTTTGATTGCAAATATTATATCTTGAACACTAGAGATAGTTTATGAAAATTTGATTTTAAAATTTATGAAGGCATTTTCTTAGGATATTCCTTATCGAGTAAAACAT
This sequence comes from Pinacopodium congolense, assembly GCA_028565735.1. Taxonomy (NCBI): domain Eukaryota; kingdom Viridiplantae; phylum Streptophyta; class Magnoliopsida; order Malpighiales; family Erythroxylaceae; genus Pinacopodium; species Pinacopodium congolense. The sequence continues at coordinate 8,981 of JAOXYD010112516.1, forward strand.
ATAGAGTTTATGACAAGGACTCTTACATTGTTGAAGAATCTATGCACGTTGTTTTTGATGAAATTGATCCTTTCGAAAGAAAGAAAGTACTTGAGTTTGATGATGCAGATATATCCAAGGAGTTAGAGTGTCTTTCACTTTAGGACAATGGAAAAACATCACAAATTTTTAAACCAAGTAAAGATGGAGGATATGAAGAGCTACCAAAGAGGTATAAGAAGGATCATCCTGCCTAAAAAATTATATGTGATGTCCATAAGGAGTAACCACTCGATCAAAATTTAATTTATCTCATATTGCCTTTCTTTGAAAAATTGAACCTAGCAATATAGAAGAGGCTTTAGATGATGAGAATTAGATCTTAGCTATGAATGAGGAGTTGGAACAATTTGAGCCAAATAAGGTTTGAACTTTAGTACCTAGACCCGTAGATCATCCTATCATTGGTACAAAATAGGTTTTTAAGAATAAATTAGATGAATAAGGTAACATTGTGAGAAAAAAAAGCTAGATTGATGGCTAAAGGGTATAACCAAGAAGAGGGAATAGATTATGATGAGACATTCGCTCCCGTAGCTAGATTAGAGGCTATTAGATTACTTCTTACATTTGCATCTCACATGGGTTTTAAACTTTTTCAAATGGATGTAAAAAGTGCATTTTTAAATGATTTTATTCAAGAAGAGGTGTATGTTGAATAACCTCCTAGTTTTGAACGACATGATGCACCTGAACATGTTTTTAAAATATCCAAGGGATTATATGGTTTAAAACAAGCACCTAGAGCACGGTACAATAAATTAATTGCATTATTACTTGCCAAGAGTTTTGAAAATGGAAAATCAGATACTACATTGTTTATTAAGAATGATCAAAGTGATTTGTTGATTGTCCAAATATATGTCATTGATATTATTTCTGGTGGTACTAATGAACGTCTATATGAAGATTTTGCTAAGTGTATAAGTAGGGAGTTTGAAATGAGCATGATGGGAGAATTGAATTTCTTCCCCGAACTCTAAATCAAACAAATGAAGGATGGCATTTTCATAAGTTAGTCAAAGTATACATGAGAGCTTTTAAAGTGATTTGGCATAGATCAAACAAAGCCCTTAAGAGCCCCTATGAGCACATTTACTAAGTTGAGTAAAGATGAAGATGGAAAAGGGGTCGATGTCAAACTCTTTTGAGGTATGATTGGAAGTTTATTATATTTAACTGCTAATCGCTCAGATATCTTTTTTAGTGTTTGTTTATGTGCACAGTTTCAATCCTCTCCCAACGAATCACATCTATTAGTTGTTAAAAGAATTTTACGATATTTGTGTGGTATTTGATTTTAGACTATGGTATCCTAGAAATGCATGTTTAGACTTGGTTGGGTATTATGATGCTGACTATATGAGTAGTTTGTTGGATAGGAAAAATACATCTGGTGCATGCCATTTTTTAGGAAATGCATTAGTTTCATGGTTTTATAGAAAACAAAATTTATTTCATTGTCTAAGGTGGAAGTTGAATATTTAGCCTCCGGTAGTTGTTACACTTAAGTATTGTGGCTTAGACAATAACTTAGGGATTATGGTTTGCATCTTAATCGAATTCCTATTCGATGTGACAACACCAATACAATCTGTTTGACAAAAACTCCTATATAGCATTATAGGAATAAATATATAGAAATTCGATATCATTTCATTCAGGATCATGCGCAAAATAGTTATGTTGAACTTGAATTTGTTAACATATTACATCAATTAGTAGATATCTTTACTCAAACACTGTGTGAAGATCATTTTTGTACTATTAGAAGAGAAATTGAATTGATCGATGGACTATTTCCTTAACTATTATGTTTACATATTTTATGTTAATTCTAAAAAGGGGGAGAAGGGTAGTGTATATGTTTTTAAGGGCAGCTACATATACATAAAGAAAGCGGGAGTTAGTGAGAATTGAATCACTTTAATATTAATATTTGATAATGTTGAACTAATTGTATCCTTTAAAACATTTTCATTTTTTCATCAACAAAAAGGGGGAGAATGTTGAACCAAGGGAGGTTCCACTCAATTTTAATGATGACAAAACACCCCTTCTACTAATATGTTTGTTAAAGTGTGTTTAAAGACATGTATGTTTAAACAATCACATGGTGAAGCTGCTGAAGACCGAAGGTCAGTCGATCAAATACAGATGATCAGTTGACTGAACTACCTCACTGAAGGAAGCATCAGTGGACCGAAGGATGATCGGTCGACCAAACAAAGTAGAGCGGTTGATCAAATGAATGTCTTAAGGTGATCAGCTGACCAATTGAAGAACGATCATCTAATGGAAAATCGGTTGACTGAATGTTGGCTATTGATCGACTGAATGAAAAAATTTAGAAGATCAGCCGACCAAACATTATCTTTCAATCAACAGAATTGAGCGATAGTCATATTACTCAATAGATAGAAGATTTATCCAATGGATAGAAAATATATACAACAGTAACAAAAGATGTCCAATGGTCGAAAGAAATAAATTCACTTCAACGGATAGTTCAATGGGTTGATCACTATTTTTACACTATAAATTGATAAAGAAAGCAAGGAGTAAAATAGAACTGGCATACAACAATATGAGCTTTACAAATTGTCTTAAGAGTTTAAGGTATATACATTTTTTTAAGAGTGCTTGTGCATCACATTTGTGCGAGAGTTATGTTTTACTTTACTAGTAAGAAATTCCTTTGTTATTTTGAGGTTATTCTTGCGTCTATAAAAAGAATCTGTTTAAAGGTTCTTCTTGAGTCTTGAAAAAGAATAGTTGGTTATCCTCAAGTCAAAAAGGACTTGTAAGTGGTTAATATCTTCAAGTTTGTATTTCTTATTATGACTTCAATAATTTTCAAATATTCTTCATATTACTTGTTTTATAATTGTGTTACTTAGCTTCCACAAATTATTGTTTCTTTAGTATATATTATTTAAAAAATTTGATAACCTAATTCACCCCCTCTTAGGTGTCATTTAGGGCCAACAAAATGCTCTACAGTTTCATGCCCTAGAAAGTTTTTTATGCTTCCTTTTCTTAAAGCTTTTAAAGCTTTAGGTGTCCCACCTTGCAGGCTTTTAAAGATTTTTTTTGTTCTCTTTCTCTATGGTAACGTTTTTTAGCTCCTCCTGGAAAACTTGTTTAAGATTTTTTTTCTTCTCTAGAGCTAAGATTGAGACACGAGTCCTGCACTCACAAAACCTTTTTGTCCTTAAAATGTTTTTAGCGTCTTCTCCATGCTTTCTTCTTATAAATTAGCACTTGCCATGCTTTCTTATTAAAACGTGATTTGCTATGTCATTTACTCTTGGAAAGCTTCCAATGAGTTGTTTCATCCAAAGATTTTAAAAGATTTTTGTTGTTTATTTTTTCTTTTTCTATAATTAAAGTAACCTTTAGCTTTTTGTTCCATAATTGCTACATATCACTTCCAATCTTCTTCCTTTTAGCTTGTCTTTGTGTTCCATGATTAAGTATTTAAACACAAAAATATGATTGAAATGACATTAAAATGTATATGAAAAATCAATATATTTCAATCTTATAATCCTTTAAGAATTTTCCGCTGCATCTCATAATATATATCCACTATTTCTTATAGAATACTAGTTAATGGTAAGCCTATCAAATTCTTTAAGGGTGTTAACAAACTTAGGTAAGCGAACCCTTTTTCCCCTTACCCATTTATACTAGACATGAAGGTTTTATCAAGGTTTACAAACCACATGTCAATTAAGAAAGGAAGTCCATATATCATTAGAAGTAAAAACTTCTCCAATTACAAAATTTATTGATTGGAGATGGTTTGCTTATGCATTTTTAAGCTAATTCTAATTCATTTTTGCTTTAGTAAGTGCATTAAGGTTCTCTAAAGATATATCTAGATTGGAGATGAATTAAAATAAGAGTTATGTATTTGTAACTTCTAAAGGTGCTTGCATGGCTACTTGGATATCAAATCATATAGGTCCTAAAGTAAGACAACCTCCATTCATCTATCTTAGAGCTCTTACATCTTATAAACGACTGCATATAGGGGTTTCCTTCATCTCATAGAAAAGATTAAAAAAAGAATCAATAATTAATTTAATAGAAGCCTTTCATTAGTTAGTCATATGTAGTTAATAAATTAAGTTCTAAATTTTATGCATGTTTACTAGTCCATCTACATTGTGTTCTCTGAGAAATTAATTAACACTATTATGAGGATGCTTGGGACATTTCAATAAAATGTACATGCTAATATGCTTACAAAATAAAAGTGAAATGGGTAGATAAATGCTTCACTCAGAAGGAAGGAGGTCCTCGAAGCTTAGTAACAAAATCAATATGGGAAAAAGATTATGGAAACTGCTAGAGCATCAAATATTTATTTAAGAAAATGGGTTCACTCCCACTACATAAAGCAGGAAAATTTCTAGACAATCTATCATATACATAACATTCCCTAAACCATGCTTAATATGCTTAAGTTCAAGGGACATATGAGACCTTTAATTAGAATTATAATATAAATTGATCTAGAACTAGCTTCTTACAGGATACTTGGAGATCAGTAGGATCCTCAAAGAGAAAAATCGTTTCTTATATGTAAAAGCCTAATTCTTAGACTTGCAACTATAAGGGAGGTGTTACATGAAAACCCTTTCAATCTCACTTAAGATTAGTGGACTAAGATAGCTAGCCTAGTATGATCCTGCCATCCTCAATCTACTAATTAGGGTAGGTTAGAGCCACCAATAAATCCTGTGTGGAAACATTAAGGACAAGTACAGATAGTGTGATTATTCTTCTATGGTCTTATAAGTTCTAATAAAATAATCCAAAACTTAAAATAATCAATATCAAGACCTAATAAGAAAGTGCACCTATTGTTTTATAGTGTAGCTAAGATGATTCGAATGTCATCCTACAAAAATTGTTAATGGAATATTAGTAATATCCTTCTCGCTATTATTTATCCTACGTAATTTGATGATTGATTTGATAACTAACCAAATTAGACTAAAAAACTAACTAATTAGTCCAAAGAAAAAAAAAACTAGATTAATGATGCAATTGATAAAATTATGAACTAGATGATTAATCTCCCTAAGACATGTTTTTATTCATTGTTTAACTTTAATTCATTATTCTCTCTAGATTCTCTTAGACCATAGAATCTTAAAATTTAGTTATACTCTCTTTTGAATTATATAATTCCTATCCTTTTGGTAGATTAATTGTAATCTCTTCTCAATTAATACCAAAATTAAAAGAATTAATACAATATATGGAACCAATTATTTTGGCTAGATTCACACCTAACGTAAAAACTCATGTAAATCTATCTCTAAATCTGAATACAGGTCCATTTACCTATGGATTGATCTATTTATATAAGTAATATCTTGATCTAAATTCATGAAGAAAAATAAAGAATTGACACTTACATTTTAAAAGAAATAAAAACCAATCCATTATATCCATAGATTTATCTAAGTCAAATATTTGAAAATTCAAATCAAAGAGCAACTAACACTTATGGTATAGAACATCGAGATGCTATGAGAATTTAGTTCCTAAACATATTAAAAGAAATAATAATATTCAAAGAAAGATAAGAGATTGGAAAAATCATTCTCATAGTGCTTTGATCCTTGAATCCTCTATAAATATTGCTAGAAAAATGTTTAAATTAATTCTCCACCTTTAGTTTACTCTAAAATATGGTAAAAGAGCCCTAGGGATTGCTTTTGATTTGTTAGTGGTGACTCTGGATCATCTAAAGATCAACAGTTGTAACAAAGACCTAAAATTGTAGTGAAATAAGAGTATATCTTGACTTTCCCGCAACTAGGGTCATGGCCAGGGAACATCATCATTGTGACCATGGTTGAGAATTTGACAACCTTCTTTGCTCTTTTGTTTTTTTTAAGGAAATTTCCATGGATTGGGCCTTAGCCATGAAGTAGGGTGTGAAGCTCACTAACTTGACACTTTTCTTCCCTCTTTTGATTCCACAAATCATCTAACTCCTTTTATGTATCAAAATGATCATCGAGACCTACAAAACATATATTTTTACTAAAATCATATTTAAATTTTAATTCAATTAAGAGTAGAAGTCATATGACATTGACCTTAAATCTAGTATTGTAACCCTTAAATCATGCCTAAAATATGTACAGAATGAGTACTATCACAATGCACTTTGGTTTAAGCTAGCTTGATTAAGAAAATTTACATTAAGGATGTCCTTTATAATGTGGGTTGTAATTAAGGCCAAACTCTCCGCTAAAGAAAGGTATCATAGGCTTAATAATGCGACCAATATATGATGTTTATGCAGTAAGGAACCTCAAACCATTGCACTCGTGTATTTTAAATACACGAGTGCAATGGTTTTGGTATTAAGATACCTATTTGATCTAGGATAGCATCTAATGTGTGCAAGATTTGTCTTGTATGGGGACTAACTTGACAGTCATTTTGGTATGGTTAGTGAAATTAAAGTGGAGAACCAATGTCGAATTCATTAACTTCGTAATAACCTTTGTAACAACTGTATATCTTATCGGGAGAGAAGGTATCATGGCCGCAACTATTATAGGATATCATAAATGATAATAAGGAGAAAATTGCATCTGTAAGAAATCGAGAGGAATTGGTAGAATCATCAACTACAAGGGGGTTGTAGATAAATTTTGTTAAGCAAAATGAAAATGGCAGTGAATAAAAGTATCTTATCTATTTTAGACTTATTTAGTGATTCTTTCAAATTCAAAAGCAAGCCTAGGGAAGAGTTGTAAATAATGAATGGTTTTCCTTACTAAATGCACCATGGGCATAATACTTTAGATGCACTGACTTAGCTAACGAACTTACTAGCTAGTGAGTAACCTTCCTATTTGCTATTTTATTCAAATATTTGATCCAATACCTTTATTTATCACATTGTAATTATCCGAGTTTGTTCAGGCAGTAGGATAGCAATCTTGACTATTACTAGGCTATGAGTTTAATGCATTTTCATATGCTTTGTATTATAATTTCATGTACACTTCTCCTAAATTGATGTTAAATTGTGTTAATTATCTTTACACATGTTCATATTACAGTTGGAAGCTTAATAGATGGAAAATTGAAGTAATTTTGTAGAAATTCCAGAATTTAGAGTAAAATGGTGGTTTAGTTATTTCGCCATAAAGTATAAAGGCCTACCATTTTAGTCAATTTGGGATGCTAAACAGTGGGGGTAAAATGGCACCATTTAACTTCATTTCAAGTGTCGTTTAATTAGTTCTCACAACTTTTCTAGTTGGATATCCTCCTCCCATTAGTTGCAACTTATGCAATTTGCCTCTAACTTACCATTGACATATAAAGTGATCATCTAAAGTTGTTTTTAGTAGAGAAGAGAGAGAGAGAGAGAGAACATGTCTCAAAGATCAAAATTTTAGATTATATCAAAGCTTAAGGATCTTTTCTTGTGTTCTTTACATTTTTTTAGTTTATTTTATATAATTAGATTTTTTAAGGATTATAATAACTTAAACATGTGATTCAAATCTGTAAATGTTTTATTAGCCATTTATAATGCTTTCTAAACATATTTTTACATTGAAATCCACTCTTCATTATTATATGTTTAAGAATATGATGACTATACGAATATTCTTTGTTTCTTGAATCAAATGAGTGGGTGAGTTAATTTTTGGCTGAGAAATGTTGTAAATTATTTAAATGCATGCTTATGAGCTTTCTTTTGCTTATTTTGAATGCTTAAGGGTTATCTTAAATTGATCACTTAAGATAAGATGATAAATGGTTAAGAAATGTGACAAACTTGACCATGGGAAAAATCAGTGAGCAAGTTAATTTTAATCAATACATGTCCATTGATTGATTAATCTTAAGGGTTTTAACATGAAAATAGGAATTTTTAGGTTAAGCTTCTTATGTTTTAAGCTTACTTCCTAGATTTATAGGTGTACCAAACCATAAAATTGGAAAGTTAGAGAAAAGACATTGATTTCATTATATCTTTGTCTTGATTTAGTGATGTTGTCCTAGGACAAGCCTCACAATCCATAATTAATCCATTTTAATCATTAAAAACTATAGCCTTTGCCATTTAATCCATTAAGTAATCCTTAAACTCAAACTTTGTCTTCTCTGCACAATTGGAAGTCTTTAGTTTAAATTGATAATTTTAGTTAGTTTAATCATTCAATTTGTCCTCTCCAAATAATTGTAACATATTTTTCTTAGTAGTTTCATTATTAATTCCCCATGGATGATAATTTGAGGCTTAAATACTTCATTTTATTACTTGTGACTAGTATACTTGTCAATTAGTTAGTTATGTTTGAATAAAGAAAGTGTGTGCTTTAATTTGCTTAACTTGGTAATTATTTTAGTTAATATTGCCTTAATAGACAACTAACAACAATTGTAAAACTAGTTAGCTATTCTATCTTTGTTGTAAGAGGGTTTAAACCTGTAATATATATAGTGGTTTGTCAGCTTTTTTTTTATTAACTACTTATGTATATCCTTCTTTTTTATTAATTAAAATTTAATTTTAAAAAGAAAATATTAAATATTAAAATAAGAAAATGTATAATGATATAGTAATTTAATGCACATAGAAATTAAAAAGGTGTATAAAAATATTTAAAAATCTCACGAACAAGATATAAGAATATGATTAAGCTAATAGAATTTCAAAAGGAAGTTTAAGGATCAACTGGTAGTAAGAGTATTGCTTGTTCTTTGAATAGTTCTTTCAAAAAATAGATAGTTTATATGGTTATTAAAAATAAAAATGAATAACCCAATTGAGTTTATGAATTGGCTTCGTATATTAAGTTAGGTTATATAGTTATAAAACATTTTCTTTAAAATATAAGAAAAATTAAAAGGTATCATGCATGAGAAATGAAATCATATATAAGTGTTAGAAATTTCAAAAATCTTGAGCTGCAGGTGGCCACTTGTATTTTTTTCATTTTTTCTTTTATCTCATATCCTTCCTTCTCTCTCTCTCTCTCTCTCTCTCTCTCTTTCTTTTGCCCAGCCATTCTCTAACTAAATCATCTTTTCCTTTCGTCTTATTTTATTTTTTTATACATATTTTACTTGAATATGTAGATTGCAGGTACTCATTTTTCTTAATAATAGACCTATAGAGATAACTTATCTTAATTCCATAGCTCAAATGAAATGAAAATGAAGAGTGTGAACTAGAAATAAGGGTTTAGCAGCATACCTACATCCTAAAATTAAAATGAGAAACCTAGAAAAATAATTAGGTTTTTAATGAAAAGAGAATTTTAGAAAATTATTGAGGTAGTTTTCCTATAAATCCAAAGAGGAATATTAGATTTAAAATTAAGTAAAGGTCTAGAGAGGTTGTCTAGGTATTTCGTCTATAAAACCTTGATTTGAAACTAAAAATTGAGATGAGAAACTAAGGAGTTGTCTAACTATTTAACCTATGAACCTAGAGAAATATCAGAGGTTTAAAACTAAAAATTAAGATGATGACTTAGAGAGGAGTCTAGCTATTTAATTTATGAACCTAGAGAGGTATTTAGTATTTGAAACTAAAAATTGATATGAGTACCTACAAAAGTATCTAAACATTTAATCTATGAACTTAGAAAGGTAGCTTAGGATTGAAGCCAAATGAGTAACTTAAGTGGTGTCTAGGTATTTTATTTATGAACATAAAGAGGTATCTATGGTTTAAACATAAAATTTAGAAAAGAACCTAAAGAGTTTTTTTGGGTATTTATCCTGTGAACCTAGACTAAAATGAGAGACCCATAGAGGAATTTAGGTATTTAAAGTATGAACCAAGAGAGATATCTAAGGTTTGAAATTTGCAATTTATATAAAGGAACTAAAAAGGCATCTAGGTGTTAAATCTACAAATGTCAAGATTCATTTGAATGTATTTAAAAACTAAGACTATATACGTAAACATATATCTAGATATTTATTCTATAAACCTGGAGAGGTATTTAGATATTTTGTTAACGAACCTAGAAAGGCACCTAGGTATTTAACCTACAAATCTAAAGAGGTATCTAGGTATTTGAACTATGAAGCTTGAAATTTATCTTAAAATTTATTAATTATAGACTTTGATAAGTGTTTAGGCTTTAAAAGGTTAATGAAAAAAGAGATAAGGAATTATTTATTTTGGGAATTTGTTAGTAAGTAATAATGATATCAATATTGGTAAATAGTTTTATGTGGGTGAAATAAAAGTAATAAATGATTGACAATGGATAGCCACTATTAAGTTAAAGAAGTAGTGAAGCAAATGCATAAAAATTAATGAATAATGTTTGATATTTTCCAGTAGGTTGATGAAGTAAAAAAAGTAAATGCATAAATAAAGATTAGCACTAGGTTGCCTATGTATAAAATATGATCAATACTCGATGAGCTCTAGTAGGTCGATAATGCATGAAAATTCATATGCATTAAAATAATTGATCAATAATGGATAGCCTCCAATAGGTCGATGATGAAGAAAACTAAATTCATAAAAATAAATGATCAAGATTGGATAGCCTTTAATATCTTTATGAAGTGGCAAAATAAATGTACAATATAAATAATTGACAAATAAATTGTACTAAAACTAAAGTTAATGTTTTGAAAAGATGTAGTTAATATTGAGACTAATAAACTTCTTCTGAGAAAACATGATGGGTATTAAAATCAACATCAAAATTTTGAAGGAACCTAAATGACATCCGAACCAAGATGCCCTTATAGTTGTATTGACAATTTTCGAATTTTTTCCATTTCTCTTTATGTTTCCTTAAAAAAAAAACTCTTTATGTTGTTATTTTTGTTTGAAGAATCCATTCATTGATTATTTATGTATGCAATTAATGAATTTTCTCATGCTTATTCTGAAATATCACTTCATTTCAAAACTTATAAGTTTAACTAACAACTTTAGTCTTATGAAAACGATGATAAAATTAGGATTCTTAGAAAAAATTTGTAAAAATTGAATTGAATTGAATTGAATTTTTTGAAAAATTGAATTAAAATGTTGGTATCAAAGCAATGATAGAATTCAATTATTGCATTATGACAAAAACAAGCAATCTTTACAAGAAGAGGAAAACATGAAAAGAGATACAATTACTAATCAAATTGATAATATATATGTGTCTTTATCTTTGGTTAAATTGGTCATGCCTTTGAAAAACACTTTTGCCTAACAATTATGACTCTCATATTGAACATGAAATATGATGTTAAGGATCTTATGAGGAAAGTTCCCTCTTACTAAAATAACTTACAATGTAATGATTTCCCCTATGTAATTGTCAAATTGTATTAGCTTCCCCCTTTTGATTGGGTAATTCTTTTTAAACTGTCATTAAGTAGATCACTATTTGTTAAATTGTATCAGCTTTCCCATTTTTGCTAGGTTGTCTTTTAGTGATTTTCAACCTCATGAGCTTTTTTTTACTAATTTTTTCTTTATTTACTGACTTTTTCCTAGGACTTCACTTGTCAATTTTTTACCTAACAAGCTTTCTTTTCATTTTCTTTTAAAAGAACCTTTTTTTTTATTTTGACCCTATGAGCCCCTTTTCTTCCACTTTTTTTAATACTCTTCATTTTTCCTAGGCCATTATTTTTTTTAGTTCTTTTCCCTAAAAAGCTTTGGAGGTGCTTTAATATGCCTCTATACAATTATGTTCGCATTTGATCCTTAAAAAAAGTTTTCCTTCTATAATTTTTTCCTTTTTTCTACTTTTCTTTTTTTTTTGTTTTTAAGTGATCGATTGATCAATTGGCTTTCCTTTTTTGAATAGATTCTTTCCTTTTGTTGAAGTTTATTATTGTATGATAAGAATTTATTCCAAGCCATGAATGTTAATGTTAGATTTTAAGCTATTAACTAGTTTAATGATTATTTTCACTTATAGCCCATGTAGATAGTCAAATTGATTTTCTACTAAAATTACTAAAGAAGGCTTTATCCTTGTTCAGTTAATTTATTTTATCTTTAAGAAAATAGTCAAAATGATTGATTGTGATAAAGATGAATTTATAAAAATCAAGTTAAATAAATGGCTTAGTATAATGACATCAATTTATTCAAGATCTATCCCCCTTATAATTTTGACTATGATGACTTATACAATAAGATTATTGAGACATTTTAAGTTCACTATATCTATTTAGGTTCCCTATTAAATTCACATATGCATATACTACAATATCAATAATGATTTTAGGCAAATAAGGATATTATTTTAACATGAAAACGTGGACAACGCCAATTTATATTTTTCCTTAGTAGATTCAATATTATAGTAATAATTTATATCCAAGAAACTATCTTTTTAGCTATTGAATTTCTTTTATGGTTAACTTTAGACATTGTCACATCTTTATCATTAGGATTGTATAGGACTAAAATGAATGAACAGAAAAGCCATTGGTATTAGTATATTATAGAAAGAAGAATTATATGAATTATGATTTATTGAGGATAGAATTAATCAATACAATTTCTTGTTAATTCAAAATTTCATTTTAGGAACAATTCAAAGGATCAAAAAGATGGCATTAGTAGTTCCACATCATTAACAAAAAGTATAGAATGTGTTCAATATGCATTCGTCTAATAAAGCAATAACTATTATTCATATGATCAAATCATCAAAGAATTTAAGATAACAAATGGTCCAATTCATATGTATGACCCTAATACCTTATATTAAGCACCACATGAGATAAATAACAACAAAATGATCCAAAATAGTTAAGGTAAAGGAGAAGCAAATGATAAGTAAATTAAGTTGTTAAAAAATCTTCTAATAAACAATATGATACAAAATTTAATCCTCCTCTTTGTCTCCATGAAATTTTAGCATTAATGTCTGTAGTAGTTTATTAAATTTGGCCTATCTAACATTGATTCTAGTAATGGTGGCATCTTTTTCAAAATTTTCATGCCTTTATATTCTTATTCCCTTATTAACTTATTGTTCAACACTATTGCCCCTAAGATTGTTAAAAAAGTTACTTATAATAAGGTTGTGGCAATGAATGGTTGAATTTTTGGTAAGGATTGATGAATTCGTTATATTAATTTTGCAACAAACTCTTTTTCTTAGATAAGGCATAATCTAGACATTTTGAAGTTATAAGGACACATTTGTAGTGATTATATAATAAATTGATGCATAGGAATTGCAATGAAGTGTGCTTGTCTTCCACCACTCTTTCATTATTTTGATTAGTAAGTGAGATCACACATGATGATCTTGGTTTCTCTCTTTAAAATTTCAGATTTACTTTAGAAAGCATATAATGCTTTGCCAAATAATTAAATGTAAAAGAGAATATGGAAAAAATGCACTGAGCAATTATGTCCATTTTCCTACATAACAGACTAATGGTATCTCCTACATTACTATTAATTTGGAACATTGCTTAAGTTAGAAGTTAGAACATTGATTGAGTTTGTCTAATTAATCATGAACTGCCAAGTTGAATGAATGAATTGAAGCCTTGGGCAAACTCAAACCACTTCATGACATCATCATGATAAAGTAGATTCATGGGTTGAGCTATGTTTTGTATATTATGATGGATGCTAGTCCCATTAGATTTAATTTATGTGTGTTTTTTTGGAACTTTGTCTAATTATTATTAATATATTATTTAATTTTACAAAAAATATTAGTGATAAAAATTAAATAGTATTTTAAGGTACTATATAGTTTTACCAAGTAAAAATTCTTGATCATATTTTATACTTCTTAAGTGATTTGGATCCTTTGATCCCTATGATTATCAATGGACAACTTCTCCATACTAGTCTTTATGAGTAATGAAAAATTTCATGCAAATGGAAACCTGAAAGGAGTTGATCAATATAAATTACAAAATACAATTCAATGTTATAATTGTTAAGCAATTCATGAATTTGTAAAAATGAAATTATTGACTGAAGATCTTTATAGATAAAACATTAAATACAAAACATAAATTTTGGAAAAAGAAATAAGTTCAAAAAGAAGGTTAAAAAAAGAAAATATATTTCCTAAAAAGGATTATCTATAAATAACAATGCATGATATCCATGAACTAAACTTGCAAGAGTAAAAATGATGTAAGATTTTAAAATCTAGAGGAGTTCCACCCCTCCCCCCATTTAAAATAAATGCATGATATAAAAAGAAATATGAGATTAAGTTAAAGGAAGACAAGTTGACCTTTAAAAGGTGTTTTAAAGTTTAATAGCTCTAAGGATTAAAATTACAAGTGAGTTTCAGGTTGAATAGTGTACTTAAGATGAAGGATAGTTTTTACTTATAGAGACATGGTGACCTTAGAGAAAGGATGGGTGGAGACAACCAACTTCAGTCAAATATTTCTCCCATTTTCTTAAAGTTTAATCTTAAAAGGAGGAATAATGTATGCTAATAAATGAATCAAATCCACCAGGACTCACCTTAGCCTGAAATCTAAAGGGTGATGACATGCAATGTTTTTATATAAAGTTCAAGTATCATGAATGAAAATAATACACACATATATATATATAAGTGTGTATATTCATACCCTAAAAGTAAATGATATAAACTTTCCTAAATCTTTACCAATTTTAAAAATTATCTCATATATGTTACAAAGTAAAAAAGGAAACAAAAATAGTAAATGTAAGAAAAAAACCATACAATTTTAGATCTTACACTTGATTTATAAATTATTCAAAAAAATATGATAGACCACGTGATATAAAACCTATGACCCACATCATCTTCACCCTCTGAATCCTTAATGGAGTCCATACAATTGTTACTGATGTTTTTTGATACCTTTAAGAAGAATGGGACTAGAAATTAAATTTACTTTAGTGGAGTCATCACTCAATTTTTTTAAAAAGTAAAACAAAATAAATTAATGAAGTCACAAAAGGCATAATCAAGGTACAGGGCCTACTAGGTTAATAATACCATAAATAACTTAAGAGGAGAAACCCAAAAGGAACCAAAGAGGAGGACCTAAAATAAGATAGTAGAACCACAGTAACTAAAAAAAGGGAAGGAAAGGCCTAGACAAACCATGCCAACTTCAGAATTGCTTAAGGACTAGAGCAATAGACAAGCAAAATCGCCCAACTACCACACATAGCAAATTTTGACTTGTTCAACCAATATTCTATTTGAACGACATAGTCTAGGCCTCTAAATAACCATACCAAGCTCGAACAAGAGTTACGGGTTCCAACTTCCTTAAATTCAATATGACAAGTGATAGTTGTGCATTAGTGTGTGTTTTTCTAAGTATTTGAAATGTTTTCATTTGCATTTCAAAATGAACTTGTTTTGTTTTAGGACTTGTGTATTTTTGTTCAGCATGATCATTATTGTGTTTCTTTTGTGTTTTTGATAGTTTGGAGTAAATCTTAATCATTTTGCTGCTTTTATTTATGTTTTCTGTTTTTTATATAATTATGGATTTTAGGTTAGAATTGGATCTTATTGGTGTATTTATTTTTGTGTAGGATGAATTAGAGTTGAATATTGGAGTTGGAAGAAAGTTGGAATTGAAAAAAAAAAGAAGAAAAATAAATTAGTTGAGCAAAAACATTATCATATGAATGGAGGATGGAGTTTTTCATGCAAAGTTTATTTTTATACATGAGCCATGCATGCAAAGTTAGTGCGTGAAGAGTAAATTAATTCAAATTAATTCCAAAAGGATGGTTAAGTTTTTCCAAATGAGAATTTGATGAACTTGTCGCAAGCTATTAAATAATAAATTCCTAACTACTCAAACTATGTAGTAATGGTGAGCTAGGGTCGAACCACAGAGAGTTAGAATGAAAATGTTTTTTCAAATGTTGCAATAAAGAAAAAATAAAGCACCCTAAATAGATGAAAGCAAGATAAACTAAGATGCAAAAGACACAAAAAAAGAGACAAATACTAACCAAATTTAGAAAAGATGAATAACAATAGAAAAGAAGTGGGTTGGAGATATCTTTAGGATGTAGGGATGATCATTGATCCTATAATCTAAATGACAGGTACTCTAGTCATGGTGTTAGCCTATAGGCTTGAATAAACTCTCAAGC
>JAOXYD010112537.1:0-11423 GCA_028565735.1 Pinacopodium congolense
GGATCAACAATAATAGCTATATGGAGTACAATGGAATTCCTCGATACTGTCATTCGAGAAGTTCCCCCGAGGATGATTCTCATACAATTCTTTCGAGAGCGGGAGAAGTGTCTACTGGTAAAGCACCGTATCTATATTATTGCTTGTGACCTACGCTCCGCCATTCATTCCAAGTTAAGGAGCCTTTTTAATAAGGCTTGCGCTAAGCGCTTTTTGTTTCCTTAAAATCGAAGATTTTTTGAATTGGTAAAGACCCACCCCTTGTTTCAGTCAGAATGAGTCCCCGGGACTCTGAGACATTGGCTTCCGCAAACAATGGACTATTAAGAATCGCATATCGCACATATTCTACATTATAACCTCAACTAATTCAGGTTCTGCTTCTAGGAGATCAAACAGAGCTCGATTAGGTTCTGCTACACAAGAAATGAGGAACATAAATAAGAGGTTATGAGCCATGGGAGTTTAGGTTTTCTAGCTAGCCTAGAAAAGAGGCAAGGTAATATAAAAGTTTAGGTCCCATCATTCTCTCCATGTGCTATCGGGCATAACGGTGGGGATTAGGACATAACTCCTGTTGTGACAGAATTAGACTGCATATGGTTGTGCATGGACTCTATAAGAATTGCAGTTCAGTCGCTAAAACCAATTGGTGTCTACTTGACCGGATATTGAATGATGACTAGTTTAAGACTCTATTGTTGGTAGTGCCATCTACCACAACTGTTTTGCAACAGTTGATATTATTAGACAGGAATAATCAGTGATATGCTATATCTACATGTCTAAGTGAATCTTCGAAGTTAACTGTTATCATTGTTATGAGAATGATGGTTCTTTGTATTGAGATCACCTTTTTGAAAGATTCTCGATGTGGAGTAATATGGGCTTTTTGACCCAGAATGTTTTGTTAATTATATATGGACCTTCTTGGTTATTTCAAGCATTTATATAATTTTTAGTTTCTCAAAAAAAAAAAAGTTGTACATTGTCTACAAAAATCCTAATAGTCATGTTTTATATGAAGAGTTGTAAGCATTTTCAAATCTAATTGATTGATTTTGCAACATTTAAAATGCGAAACTCTAAAACAAAGATTATGAGCCTTCGTTTAGAAGACCAATACTTTCATCAAGGGAAGGGTCAGGTTTCACAAATCAGAAGCACTTAAATGGAAATCTTCGCAAATTTTCGCTAAAATTTTTTTCCCTTTTACAACTATTGGATATCCTATTTCCATGCTCACATGTTCTTTCCAGGCAGAAATTCATAACAAGGATTTTAATTTCCATTATGACAAGCTAAGGCAAAAAATTCATTTGTTAGAAAATCTTGTAGCAAATTTGATACTCTTTTTAATGATTTCAATATCAAAATCGAGGATAGAAAATATAACGTGCTATCGTGCAAATATTAGCTTAAATGCTAAAATTTTTAAGCTCATTTATAATAATCTCTTATAAGGAATTTTGAATTTAATAAAGCATATTTAATAGATCCCTTTTATATGGATCAAGTATCTGTTCCATCTTAATGAAATCTAATCTGGGCTAGAAATAATACATCATTATCTCTTAATAGATGTGAAAGGAACTTGTAAATTCTATATTTATCTCAGTGCTAGAACATGACAAATGATACTCTGGGCCTAATTGTTGATAACTATTTATCATTAAGGCTACTTAAAATTTTTGGATATAGATAAGTATGCCTTTTTCTTAGATACCCAAGTTAAAATATACTGATTTAATTTAACAACTCATAACAATTATGCATGAAAGATCATAACAAGTTCTCAATGTAAGACTAATTTTTTAACATTGAAAAATCTTGACATCCTAAGTTTGTGTTATGCAGATAAAAAATGCTTTTATAGATGGTAACTTAAATCTGAGAGTAAAGATAATGGGTGTGAAGTTGTCTCAATTGTTGAAACGTCAATGAGTACCATACTTTTAAGAATTTTGGTTGTATCTTTACTACTGTAGAAACGGTCTTGAAATTAGCTTTGGTGGCTAATAAGGGTGAATTTTGATACATGATGCATCAATTGAATTTTAATAAAGGATAAGAAAAACAGGAAATAAGGGTATAAGATAATGTCTAGCATTTGCTTTCTCCAGTTACTTTAGAGAATTGGATGCCTTCATTGTGTAAGTGAATCTAGAAGAAGTGTAAAAGCATCTCATAAATTGTCAAAACATTTTTGCTCATGTAGTATTTTCTTCTCTAAAACACTATAACTACAAAACCAAGGTTAAAAAATGAAGATTAGATAGAAGTAGCATAATTGTATTGGTGTGTCGCATTTTTTTTCATCGTATAATTTTTAGCTTAATAAGTTGTTATTTCATTAGCCAACATTGTTGAATATTATGGTTAAATATGTCTACGATGGTAAAATGGATATATAAAGATGTTTTGCAATAATATTAGCTATCACTGCTTACTGATAAGCTTCTTCACATGGTTCATGCTTAGGAACAAACTTGTCATTGGTATTTCATTTATCTTTACTTTGACACAATTAGGATAAACAAAAAATTCTTTTTCTTGAAAATCTTATAGCAAATTTTCTACTCTTTTGCTTATTTCAATATCAAAATCGAGGAAAAATCATATACTTTTAACTCATTTACAATAAACTTTTAAAAGAAATTTTAAATTTGATAAATCCTATTTAACAAATCCCTTTTATTTGGGAGCAAATATTTATTCCATCTTAATGTAATCTAATCTAGGCTTGAAATAGTACAACACTGTCACTTATTAGACGTGGACAGAACTTGATAATTTTAGACTTATTCCGGTGTTGAAACTTGACAAATGAGACTCTAGGCTTAATTTTTATTAATTGATTATCAATTAGGCTACTAAAATTTTTTAGATAGATTCAGGTATGTATTTTTCTTAGATATTTGAGTTAGAATATATTGATTTAATTGCAAAACGTATAACAATTATGCCTTGAAGCTTAGAACAAGTTCTCAATGCAAGAATAATGTTTTAACATTGAAAAATGGTGACATCCTAATTTTATTTTCTGCAAATAACAAATGCTTTTGTAGATGGTAACTCAAGTCTAGGAGTAAAGATAATGGGTGTAAAGTTTTCTCATTTGTTGAAACATGAATTAGTACCATACTTTCAAGAATTTCAGTTGTATCTTAGCTAATGTAGAAATGGTCTTAAAATGAGCTTTGGTGGCCTATAAGGATGATTTTTTATACATGAAGCACCAATTGAATTTTGATAGAGGACTATGAAAAATAGGGAATATGGGTATAAAATAGTGTCTAGTATTTTTCCTTCTCCAGTAATTTTACAGAATTAGATACTTTCATTATGCAACTGAATCTAGAAGTGTAAAAGCATCTCATAAGTTGTCAAAATTTTTGAACTCATGTAGTATTATCTGCTCTAATGCACTATATTTGCAAATCCAAGGTTAAAAAATGAAGGGTAGAAATGAAGTAGCAGAATTATATCGGAGCGTCGCACACTTTTTAATTGTATAAAGTTTTGTATAATAAGTGGCTATTTCATAAGCTTGCATTATTGAATATTATGGATAAATATGTCTAAGATGGTAGAAGGGATGGATAGAGATCTTTTGCCTCAATATTAGCTGTCACTACTTACTGATAAGCCTTTTCACATTATTTATCCTTAGGATCAAACTCATCATTAGCATTACATTTACCTTTGCTTTAAAACTATTAGGTCTAACAAAAAACTCTTTTGTTAGAAAATCTTGTAGCAAAGTTGCTACTTCTTTCATGATTTCAATATCAAAATCGAGGACAGATCATATGCCTTACTATCAAGCAAATATTTTCTTAAATGCTAAATTTTTAACATCCTTTTCTAATATACTTTTGGTTCATTTACAATAAACTCTTATAAGAAATTTTGAATTTAATAAAGTATATTTAACATACCTCTTTTATTAGTAAGCGAATATCTATTCCATCTTAATGTAATCTAATCTAGGCTGGAAATAATATAACACTATCTTTTACTACATGTGGAAGGAACTTGTCAATTCTAGATTTGTCTCAATGTTGGAACTTGATAGATGAGACCCTAGGCTTAATTGTTGTTAATTAATTATCATTGAGGTTGCTTAAAATATTTTGATACAGTTAAGTATCTCTTTTGATTAGATACTTATGATAGAATATATTTATTTAATTTCACAACTTATAACAATTATGCATGAAAATTCATAACAAGTTCTCAATATAAAACTAAGTTTTAACATTGAAAGTTGTTGACATCCTAAGTTTTTTTTTTTTTTTTTTTGCAAATAACAAATGCCTTTGTAGATGGTAACTCAAATCTAGGAGTAAAGATAATAGGTGTGACATTGTCTTAATTGTTGAAACATTAATGGGTACCATACTTTTAAGAATTGCGATTGTATCTTTGCTACTAAAGAATTGGTCTTGAAATTAGCTTTGATGGCTAATAAGGTGGAATTTTAATATATGATACATCGGTTGAATTTTGATAAAGGATAAGAAAATTAGGGAATAAGGGTATAAGATAGTGCCTAGCATTTGCTTTCTCCAGTTACTTTAGAGAATTGTATGCCTTCATTGTGCAAGTGAAGATTAAATAGAAGTAGCATAATTGTATTGGTGTTTCATACTCTTCTTCATTGTATAAATTTTTATATAATGAGCGTTTATTTAATACGCTTGCATTGTTAAATATTGTGGCTAAATATTTCTAAAATGGTAAAATGGATGGATAAAGATGTTTTGTGGCAATATTACCTGTCACTGCTTATTGTTAAGCATCTTCACATAGTTTGTACTTAGGAACAAACTCGTCATTGGCATTGTATTTATCTGTGCTTCGACAATATTAAGCTTAAAACAATTCTTTTATTAGAAAATCTTGTAGCAAATTTGCTACTTTTATTATTTTAATATCAAAATCAAGGACAAATCATATGCCTTGATTTTATGCAAATATTTTCTTAGATGCCAAAATTTTAACATCCTTTTCTAGTATTCTTTAAGCTCATTTACAATCAACTATTACAAGATATTTTGTAGTTAATAAAGCCTATTTAAAAAACCCTTTTATCAGGGAGAGGATATCTATCCCATTTAACGTAATCTAATTTATGTTGGAAATAATACAACATTATCTCTTATTTTACGTGGAAGGAACTTGTCAATTCTAAATTTATCCCAGTTCTAAAACTTGACAGATGAGACTTTAGGCCCAATTGTTGATACCTGTTTATCATTAAGACAGCTTAAAATTTTTTGGTATAATCAGGCATGTCTTTTTCTTAGACATTCGTGCTAGAATATATTGATTTAATTTCACAACTTATAACAATTATGCCAAAAAGATCATAACAAGTTCTCAATACATGACTAATGTTTTTACATTGAAAAATCTTGATATCCTAAGTTTGTTTTCTATAGAAAACAAATGCTTATGTAGATGGTAACTCAAATCTAGGAGTAAAAATAATGGGTGTAAAGTTGCCTCAATTGTTGAAATGTCAACCAATACAATTCATTTAATAATTTCAATTGTATCATTACTGTTGTAGAAATGGTCTTAAAATTAGCTTTAGTAGATAGTAAGGGTGAATTTTGATACATAATGCCCCAGTCAAATTTTGATATACGACTAGTAAAAATAGGGAATATGGGTATAAGATAGTTCTAGTTTTTGTCTTTCTTCAGTTATTTTAATAAACTGCATGTTTTTAATGTGTAAGTGAATCTGGAAGAAGTGAAAGTATCTAATAGATTATCAAAAGTTTTTAACTCTTGAGTATTTTCTTCTCTAACACATTATATTTGCAAAACCAAGGTTGAAAAATGAAGAGTAGAAAATAAGTCGTAAAAGTGTGTTGAAGGGTTGCACAATTTTTCATTGTATAATGAGTGACTATTTCATAAGCCTGCAATATTTAAAATTGTGGCTAAATATATCTAGGATGGTGCAGTGTATTTATAAAGATGTTTTGCAGCAATATTAGTTGTCACTGCCTACTGATAAGCATCTTCACGTAATTTATCCTTAGGAACAAACTTGTTATTGTACCTACATTTATCTTTGCTTTGACTAATTTAGGCCCAACAAAAAATTCCTTCACTAGAAAATATTGTAATGAATTTGTGACTCTTTTAATGATTTCAATATCAAAATCAATGATAGATAATATACCTTTCTATCGTGCAAATATTTACTTAGATGTTAAATTTTTTACATCCTTTTCTAGTATAGTTTTAGCTTATTTATAATAAACTGTTATAAGAGATTTCAAATTTTATAAAGCCTATTTAATAGACCCCTTTTATAAGGGGGTATTTATTCCATCTTAATGTAGTCTAATATAAGCTGGAAATAATACAACGTTATCTCTTGCTAGATGTGGAAGGAACTTGTCAATTTTAGATTTATCTTAGTGCTAAAACTCAACAAATGAGACTCTATCCTAATTGTTGATAACTATTTATCATTAGGGTTGCTTAATATTTTTTTGATATAGTTAGATATGTCTTTTTTTTAGATACCCGAGCTAAAATATATTGATTTAATTTCAAAACTTATAACAGTTTTGCCTGAAAGCTCAAAACAAGTTCTCAATACATGACTAATGTTTTAACATTGAAAAATCTTGACATCCTAAGATTTTGTTCTATAGATAACAATTTTTTTTATAGATGGTAACTTATATCCAAGAGTGAAGATAATGGTTGTGAAGTTGTCTCAATTATTGAAATGTCAATGTGTACCATATTTTTAAGAATTTCAGTTGTATTTTTGTTGTTGTGGAAATGGTCTTGAAATGTGCTTTGGTGGCTAGTAGGGGTTAATTTTGATACATGATACACCAAATGAATTTTGATATATGATTAGTAAAAACAAGGAATAGAGGTAAAAGATAGTTCTTAATATTTGTCTTTCTCTAATTATTTTAGTGAATTAGATGCTTTCATTGTGTAAGTTAATCCGGAAGAAGTGTAAAAGCATCTCATAGATTGTCAAAAGTTCTTAACTCATATAGTAATTCTTATCTATCACACTATAACTGCAAAACCAAGGTTGAAAAATAAAGAGTTAAATGAAGTAGCAGAATTGTATTGGTGTGTCGCAAAATTTTTCATTGTATAATTTTTATATAATAAGCAGCTATTTCATAAGCCTACAATACTGATATTGTGGCTAAATATGTCTAAGATTATGGATAAAGATGTTTCATAAGCCTATATTACTGAATATTGTGGCTAAATATATCTAAGATGGCGGAATGTATAAATAAAGATGTTTTGTGGCAATAATAGTTATCATTGATTTCTGATAAGCATATTCGTATAGTTTATCCTTAAGAGCAAACTCATCATTGGCATTGCATTTATCTTTGTTTTGACTCATTTAGGCCCAACAAAAAAAAAAATTGTTAGAAAATCTTGTAGTGAATTTGTTACTCTGTTGTTAATTTTAATATCAAAATCGAGGACAGAAAAGTTGCCTTGCTATCATGCAAACATATGCTTGGATGTTAAATTTTTATCATCCTTTTCTAGTATACTTTTGACTCATTTACAATAAACTCTTATAAAAAATTTGAATTTAATAAATCACTTTCATATTTTTGCATATATAAAACTAATGCAAGAATTTCCTTTTTGACTATTGAATAATTATTCTTTGGTCCTTTTCAAATTTTTGAAGTAATCGAACCAATTGTTCTTTTCCAATTTAGACTTGTTTTAATATTCCTCCATATCCCAAATCAGAGGCATCCATTTCTTTTAAATTTTGAATGCATTTAGCTTAGGAATTTTTTGGCATAAGAGCTCTCTAAATCTTAACTTTATTTTTATTATAGCATTAGTGTGTTTTTTTTTAATTAATTAGGTAGGTTGGCTTTAAGACTTTCAAATAAAGGTTTAGAATCATAAGATAGGTTTTTGTAAAAATCTTCTATAGATTTGATAATCTTTATAATTGAGATTTTTCTTTCATTTTATTAGAAAATTTATTAGTACATTAAATAGTTCAATCAATAGGAATAATTGATCCTTGATAAATGCTATGGCCTAAAAATCTTATTTGTGCTTTGCATAGCTTAAGTTTTTAGCTGAAATAACCAATCCAATATTAGTAGCGATTTTAACGAATAATTTTAAATGTTTAAAATTCTAATATATTGTTTTAAAGAAAATAAGGACATTGTCCATATAAACTATATAAAATCCTATATAAGCCTTGAAAATGTCACTCATAATTTTTTGAATTTCAAAAGGTTTATTTTTTAAAGTTTGTTTAACCAATCCCTTTTATTAGGGAGTGGATATGTAATCCATCTTAATATAATCTAATCTAGGGTAGAAATAATACAACACTATCTCTTGGAGACATGGAAGGAACTTGTCAATTCTGGATTTATCCTAGTGTTGAAACTTCCCATATTTTTTTGGCGTAATTTTTTATAACTATTTATCATTGAGGCTACTTAAAATTTTTGGATATAGTTAGATATGTCTTTTTCTTATATACCTGAGGTAGAATATATTGATTTAAATTCACAACTCCTAAAAATTATGCTTGGAAGCTCATAAAATTTTCACAATACAATATTAATATTTTAACAATGAAAATATTGACATCCAAAGTTTATGTTCTACAAATAACAAATAATTTTGTAAATGGTAAGTCAAATCCAGGAGTAGAGATAATGGGTGTGAAGTTATCTCAATTGTTGAAACATCTATAAGTAGTATACTTTTAGTAATTTTGATTGTATCTTTATGTTGTAGAAATGATATTGAAATGAGCTTTGGTGGCAAGTAAGGGTGAATTTTTATAAATGATGCACCAGTTGAATTTTGATATATGACTAGTAAAAATAGGGAATAAGGGTATTAGATAATGTCTAGAATTTTTCTTTTTCCAGTTATTTTAGTGAATTAGATAGTTTTAATGTGCAAGTGAATCTAGAAAAATTGTAAAAGCATCTCGTAGATTGTCAAAAGATTTTAACTCTTATAGTATTTTCTTCTCTAACACACTATAATTGCAAAACCAATGTTGAAAAATGAAGATTAGAAAATAAGTAGAAAAAAATATTAGAGTGTCGTACACATTTTTATTTCATAATTTTTTGTATAATGAGCAGTGATTTCATAAGCTTGCATTGCTAAATATTATGGCTGAATATGTATAATATGATGGAATATATGGATAAAGATGTTCTGTAGCAATATCAATCATCATTGCTTAGTGATAAACATCTTTGCATAGTTTATCCTTAGGAAAAATCTCATCATTAGCATTGCCTTTATCTTTTCTTTAACTCTTTTAGGCCTTGCAAAAATTCTTTTGTTAGAAAAGCTTATAGCAAATTTTCTACTCCTTTGATTATTTCAATATCAAAATCAAAGATGAATAATATATCCTATTATCGTGCAAATATTTGCTTAGAAGCTAAATTTTTAGCATCCTTTTCTAGTAAACTTTTAGCAAATTTATAATAATCTCTTATAAGAAATTTTGTATTTAATAAGTCACTTTCAAATTTTTACACACATAAAACTATAGCAAGAATTTCCTTTTTAACAAGTTTAGAAGGAAAAAGAATTTCCTTTTTTATTGAAGAATAATTAGTCTTTGGTCCTTTCCAAATTGCTGAAGTAAATCGGACCAATTGTTCTTTTCCATTTAAGTCTTGGTTCAACATTCCTCCATATCTTATATTGTGGGCATCCATTTTTATAATTTTGAATGCATCTAGGTGAGGAATGCTAGGCATGGGGCCTCTTTAGCTCTTAACTTTATTTTTCTTATAGCAATATTGTGTTCTTCTTATTAATCAAGTAGGTTGGCTTTATGTGTTTCAAATAAAGGATTAACATTATAAGCTAGGTTTTTGTAAAAGTCTCTACATAATTAAGACTTCCTAATAATTTTTGTATTTGATATTTTTCTTTGATCTCATCAGAAAATTTATCAGTTAATTAAATAGCTCAATTAATAGGAATAATTGATCCTTAATAAATATTATGGCCTAAAAATTTTATTTGTGTTTGGCATAGCTTAAGTTTTTTAGTTGAAATATCCAAACCAATATTAGTGATGATTTTAATAAATAATTTTAAATGTTTAAAATTCTAATCTATTGTTTTAAAGAAAATAAGGACATCATCTATATAAATTGTAGACAATGTTGTATAAGCTTTAAAAATGTCACTTATAATTCTTTGAAATTCAAAAGATAAATTTTTAAGCTAAATAGCATAACACTCCATTCATAATGTCTAAAGGAAATAGTAAAGGCAATTTTATACATATCTTCTCCAGCTATTTGTATTTGCCCATACCTTGATTTCATATCAAAATTTGAAAATATTATAGTCTCATAGAGTTAATTTAAGATATCCCTTTTATTATGGAGTGGATAACTAATACATTAATATAATCTAATCTTGGTTGGAAATAATACAACACTATCCCTTATTAGATGTGGAAGGAACTTGTCAATTCCAGGTTTATCTTATTATTGGAACTTTACATATGAGAGTCTAGGCCTAATTTTCGATAACTATTTATCATTATAGGTGCTTATAATTTTTTATGCAATCAAGTATGTCTTTTTGTTAATGAGAGCATATGTTTCACATTAGATTAATTTTAACGAATTGGTGAGTAAAGATAGGTGGCACTTTTAGAGACGTTTATGAAGCTCCTATGTTTAGTGGAGAGAATTTCTTGGTTTGGAAGCGGAGAATTGAAGTGTTCATAAAGGGTAATAATTTAGATCTATAGTTGAACATTATGCAAAGACATCAAGTTCCAACAAAATTAGTAAATGAGATATTAGTTCCTAAAAATAAAAATGAATGGGATGAAGAGGATAGATAATTAGTGTCCTTGAATAATCAAGCTTTAAATATGTTATGTTATGCCTTAGACAAAAGCATTCTTAATAAAGTTTCAATGTGTGCCTCCGCTAACGCTATATGGTGTAGATTAGAACATTTGTATGAAGGCACAAATCATGAAGAGATGTTTGGATCTACTAAGGAAGAGGTAAAAGTGGAGATCCCTAATAAAGAATCCAACGTATGCTCGATGGAACAAAAAGAGGTACGTTCTAGTATTAATACTTGTAGTGATATGATAACTAATTGTTCAAAATCCTATGATAATAATGCATGTGATGGTGAATATTCTTATGAAAAATTGGTAGAATATGTTGAAGAAATCTCAAAATTATTTGATGATTGTAAATTAGAAAATGAAACACTTAGCAAAGTAGTAAAATCAAAGGATGTTGAGATACAACAATTGATAGAAGAAAATAGATTGTTAAAGAAACATTCGAAATCAAAATGTGATGATCATAGTTTGGTGAATGAAAATACATCTCTTAGATTAGAGAT
>JAOXYD010112548.1:0-11422 GCA_028565735.1 Pinacopodium congolense
TGTGAGTGCTAGTGATAGAGAGAGAGAGAGAGAGAGAGAGAGAGAGAGAGAGAGAGAGAGAGAGAGAGAGAGAGCGAGAGACCTGCCTATCCATAATGAATTGATAGTAGAGTTTGTGAAGTAATTTTTCAAATAGTATTAGTGAGAAAATCATTATTTCTCCTTAAAGCATTCTAATAAAAAAAATCAATGATAAAGATGCACGTTAAAGTTCAAATCATGTCTAAGGAAATAAAACATATAACCTCTATGCTCTACCTTAATTTTTAAATCAACAAGAAAATGTCTCCAAGCAACACAAAAGTCACTAATGAAAATAACTTCATATGATGAAACTAACTCCAAAATTCAAGTGATTAATTTAGAAATCACAAGAATTTTCAAAATGATGATAATGAAAACATCTAATTAAAAATAAATTTGCTCTTTTTCTATAAGACTTTGATATTAATATATAAACACTCATTATGGAAATGACATAGATTAACAATGTAATTTGAAATCTTAGAATGTATCACAATAATATCAATTTTGATATTAATAGATAAACACTCATTATGGAAATCATATAAATTAGCAATGTATTTTGAAATTTTAGAATGTATCACAATAATATCAATGACCTTAACTTTGATATAAGCTAGTCTAAACCATGATAGAAGGCATAATTTTCCTCAAAAGAAAATCGTGACATAAAAAAAGATCAAACTTATGATTTAGGTCTATTTCTTTTTCCATAGAACCTATAATATGTTAACTAAAAGTCTAGTTTTTTTGGACTATCCAAGATGCAATTAACAATTATTGCATGTTAATGATATGGGGGTGCTTTCTATTGACTAAGACTTTTCAGTTGTCTAATGGCTAGACATTAAGGAGATAAGTTGCTAATACTATAGTTTAAGGCAATTTAAGTGACAATATTCAGGCTTTAAGTTTTATTCATTTACATCTTAGCAATAGAGTGTAATGGTTGCATGATCTCATTAATGCTGATTGTTACATATGCCTAGATTTATCTCTCTAAAGCAATTGCTGTAAAGTAGACATTAAGCATAATTGGCTAGCTAGTCATTTGATAATTCAAGTCCTTTATGTAGCTGCTTTTGAGTAGACTTCATTTTTTTAATTTAATTAATCTTATATTCTTTTTAAAGAAAAAAATGATTGCATACATACTTAAAAACTAAACAGCAACAAATTCTCTCAAATTTGACTCTCATGTGTTCTTTAAATAGCTTACAAAATCTAAGTTAAAGATGGGTTTATGTTATGACAATCACTGAGTTTTTTAATGGCATAGTCTTATTTGGATGGTAAAAGCAAACGGAACACAAAGCATGGAACTTATAGAAAAGGATATTGCAACATTAACCTCTCAAAACTAAAAAGCCAAGAAATTAAATAATAATAATAAGAATATTTTAAAAAATATGGTAGTAATAATAGCAAACATTTTATTATAGACTTCACTCAAAGTCGCTGGGACAATGTCAAGGAGTGATCAAATCTTAGTTAGGGTAAAAAAAAAAACAACATAAAAATGACTAAAGTGTTTGGATCATCTTAATGTTTTCAAGGATCCTAAATTAAAAGTACACTAGCTTAAAATTCAAAGAAAAAACATAATATACATGACCATTGATGTATATAAATGAAATGAATAGGAAGTGGTGAAAAGCAAGGACAAAAGAAAAATAATAAGGCATAAAAAAACAAATTATTAACAATGAAAAAATGAACATAATGAAACACTAAACCTTAACATTTAGGAAAGATGAATCTAAAGAAAACATATGTAATGTTTACCTTCATAGATGTGAAGATTTGCAATTTTAAGGGCTTATTCACTATTGTATACTTTTGGCAATGGAAGTTTCTTTTTTTTTTAATTTTCAAAATTTGGAATTTAGCCCAAAAACCATGAAAATTAAATGAGATTTAGGTTTTCAACATGTTGATCTTTGGATGGCATACAGGAGAGAGGTTGAATCATGTTAATTCACTTTTTGAACTACTTATAAATAAATGAATGAATTGCTTACTCTAATGAATGATTACAGAAACTACATAATAATAATAATGATGATGATGATGATGATGATGATGATGATAAAATAGAGTAAGGAAAGAGAAACATAATTGAATTATAATGATTCAACCAAATAACCCATGGCCTTCATCCACTCTTTAATATCTACTTGGGAATTTACTATCTTTTTAGTGAAGAATCATCTATACAATATCTCCTTTACCATAGATAAAGAGTAGCCCTTAACAAATTTTGTTTAAGATTAAGAGGAATCCTCATAATGTGTATTCCTACCACTTTCTCAATTATAACATTTTTAAAAAAAATTAAATATCAATTAATCAAAGAATAGGTGCTTAATACATTTCAAAATAGAGCCAAGCATAAGGAGAAACTCTAAGAGCACCCTTTTGACCAATACATTTAATAAAATCTCTAGTTCTACATAGCATTTATCACTGTTGTAGCTTTAGTCCATTCTCTACATGATTTTCTTCCCTTGTTCTATACTTCCCGTGAATTACATGTCTTTGGTAGTGCTTCATTGCATTCTGGTTTTTGTCTTATTCTACCTAGTGTCAATATTTTACGTCCTCTTTGCATAGTTTGCTTTTTCATTCTTGCACTTCACCTAGGTTACACATCCTTATTCTGCATAGTTTCACTACCTCTTGAAACCATAATTCTAGTTCATCTATACAAGTTCCTTCACATTCTTGCATAGTGTACAAATACTTGATTGGCTTAGCATAATCTCTAATTCCTTTCAATGTTTTTTGGCATCTTTAGTTTAACCATTCTTAATATCAATACTTCTCGAATCCAATCCAATATGTTGTTATTAAATTCCTATATTATATGGCTAGCTCCCTTAAATAATCTATTGTTCCTTTCTCTCCGTATAGAGTATATGTTGCATCAAAATGCTATCTTGAATACCTTATTATCATCATAGATCTTTCCTTTACTTTGAGTTGCAACCCACTCAATTAAACTTTCCCATTTGCTAGATAGAAAGTTTTGGCAACAATTATGTTTCACTTTACACTAAAGAGCACAAACCTGCATTTGAAAAATAGATGGTTTATATTTTTAGTTTCACTCTTATATAAACAACATGTTATATTTTGATTTCCAAATCTTACTATTCTCTCCAAGATATATAATATGCCTATAATTGCCTTCCATAGTATGAAGGAGACTTTTGAAAGCAATTCCTTAAACCATACTAATTTGTTCTAATTTATTGCACTTTGTCTTTGATTAAATAGTTCTACACATGATTTGGATGTGAACATTTCAGAGGAATTCCTCCTCCATACCACCATATTTTCCTGCTCATTTTTTGGTAAGTAATTAGGAAGGTACCTCTCTACCTATACTGCACTTCTTGACCTACATAACCATGTATTTGCTTTGACTAGCTCATTCACTCTTGCATTTCTTATATAGGTATGAGAATAATACTAAAATTCTCATTGGTTAATTAAAGGAACTTCATTTCCCTGGATAGCAAGTTATAATTGAGTTTTCTCCCCATTACCAATTATATATTTGTAATCTTATTATGTAATGATGGCCTTAATCTTATAATCTACTCCATTGTCTATGATAGAATTGATTGTAGATTGATTCCTAAGATGCATCTTCCTTTGAGGAAGTATGAGTGCACCCACTTCACCCATAAAGCTTCTCTATCATAAAATATCCTTCATGTTTTTTAGCAATTGTAGCTTTAGTTACTAAGTTGTTGTAAATGACCCCCAATCCACCTAATTGTTGTATGGGTTCTTTGAAGGGCCTATCCTAACTATAAAAAATTCCTTATCATCATATTAACTAATTTATGATCTCCTTTGGCAAAGTGATTGCTGGTTGGCTACATACAAAATTAGCATAAATTACTCTATCTTTCAACGTACAATTTAACAATTAATTCGAGACCAATGTTTCGACAAGCGTACCAGTTGAATCAAGTAATAAAGAGAAGTCAATTTAAGACTCCGAGTATCGATCCCACAAGGAAGTTTATAGGATGTAAATACTAGGTCAATTGGATTACAATTATCTAGAGAACACTCAAATTTATGATTTAAGAAAATAAATAACTAAAAGCTAATCTAAAAACCTAGAAAAATTACAATCTATTGTAAAAGAGCTACATATTGCTTTTCCTAAATTATTCAGTTAAACTTTGGTGATTGATGGTTTAATTAATGGTTCAATGATGCTTAATCTAGGGTCTTTACTAAATCAAGGCAAAGTTATGGTTAAGACACTGACTTATCTCTATTGGTCATATCCTAAAGTTTGGTTATGCTTTAGAATTAGATAATATGCTTAAAGCTTAGGAATTCTAGTCCTAGATTATCCTAATCCAAGACTAGTACCCTTATGATTAACGAATCTTTGGTTATTTCATTTATTTAAACCACATTATTTATTGACTTTTCTAATAACCTAGGTAGAGACTCTCGGATCCTAGATTATCTTATGGCAATATCCTAAAAGATCAATTGAAGATAAGAATTAAGCATTCAATAAACAAAGATTAATTCACTAATCATAAATTAATCATAAATTAACATAATTAATCATCCATAAACAGATTCATCATGATAACTTAACTGAAATTAAACATTAAGCATAACAATTAATCAAATAACATAACAAACATAACTTAAGAAACAAGGCTTTATTAATTCAAAATAACAACAATAATACACGAAATTAAGAGTTTAGAATGAACCAAATCACATCCTCAGATGGTATTCTAACTCTAAACTACGTGATTACAGCTGCTGGAACTTCAAACAATATAAAAATCTCAAATTACAAAAGAAAAAAAATAAAAACAAACTAAAAACTACTTTAATTTGAAAACTAACTAAAACTAATGTGTTTTACTCTGAAGCTGGGTGTGTAAAGCATCTGGAGAGGCCCTCTTGATATAGGGTTGGAGCAGCTGCAAGTAGAGGAAGAAGACAACCCGCAAATGTTGAAGAATCTGCTAGAAAATGCGTTTGCCGTCCTTTAACGTCGGTCTCCACTGATCTGCAACAGTGCTGTTATAAGATGAATAACCCGTCGTTAGCCTACAAAATATGATTTCTTCAACGGTGGGATCCAATCCATCAATGGTGGGCTACACAAGGTGCCATTATAGGTCCAGAAATATGTCATTCTTTGATCTTTTTGTACATTTCTCCAATTATTCATATCAACCTACCAATTAAACATTTCTAAATATAAATTAAACATTTAAGCACTAAAATAGGGGTAAATTGACATTAAATAACAACTAAAACTACTATTAATTTGATTCCTAACACAAAACAATGGCATTTCTCTCATAAGGAGCTATTTGGGACATAATAGCCTTGCTAACTATAATTTTCGATTATATGATAGCTTTCTACTACACCATGAATCAATTCTCCTTTGTATTCTTTCCAATAGAGGACACAACTTGAAAGTGGGATTTCTAGCTGTGATTTAAACCCCTAAATAAGTAAAAAGCAGTTCAACCATTTACACCTCCATAGTATTTGTTATTTCTTCAACTAGGTCTTATGTACTTATAAATATAAAGATCTAACTTTTCCCAGTGTTAATAGAAAATCTTGGCATGTTTTAGAACTCCTTTAGTGCTTCCTTTATTAGTGAGATAGATGGAATATGTGATCCTTGAAGAAGAAATATATCATTTACAAATATTAAGGAAGTGATTTCAAACTCTTTGCATTTTGCATGAAATACAAATCTAGGAAGATTTTCTTCACAATGAACGTGTGCAACAGTTTTACTCCTAATATGAATAATTATGGATATATTGAGCCCCCTTACATTGAGCCTCTCCTTCCTTAGAAATTCCATATAGGCTCTCCATTGATATTCTATCCATTATCTGAATTTTTATGGAAATCCAAAAGCCTTCTTTACTAGTATGATAAAGCTTCAATCCATATAATCATATGCCTTATAAAGGTGTAGTTTCAGTACACAACACTTAAGGACATTAGTTTTAAAGTAGGTTTTAATCATTTCTTATCTAAGAAGAGTATTGTCCCTTACCCTCCACCCTTCAATAATGATAGTCTATGCAGGGTTTATGATTACTTTTAGTGTATGCTTAAGTTTAGTGACCTAATTCTTTGATATGATTTTGTAAATAAATTGTAGCAAGAAATTGGTCTAAAATCTTACAAGGATTATGGATTTTGTACCTTTAGGATCAGACATAGGAAGATTCTATCTAGATCTTTCAATAGTCTTCCTTTTTGGAGATTTTCTTGACTGCTTGCATAACCATATCTCCCAAAATGTGCCAGTTATGATGAAAAAATTTCACATTCCATCCATCAAGTCCAGGTTCCTTGTCTAGATAGAAAGCTTTCATTTTTGCCTTAATTTCTTTCCTTGCCACTAGTCTTTCTAGCATGCTAGCTTGCTATACACTGAGTTGTTAGGTGATGCATTCTTTAAGTGCACTTTCGGATCCTTAGTTAAAGCATTGAGTTCCAAATATGCCTTAGAAATAGTTAAAAACTAGGTCTTTAAGTGCTTGAGTCTGCTTGTATACATTTCCATTTGCATCCTTTAAGATTTTAATTCTATTAAAGTTGTTTGTTAATAGGATGGATCAATGGAAAAAAGTTGTGCTATCGTCACCCCTATTAAACACTGAATTCTATGTCTTTGCTTGATTAAGGAATGATGCATTTTCTAAGGCTATAATATAGTCCTTCATTACATATTGCTCTAGTTGTCTTTTAGCAGTGTTACTTGGATCTTTTCTAAGTTGATTTTATGCTTCCTTCGTTGCAATTTTAACTTCTATAATGTCTCCTTTTATGGTCCTCTTCAAAAAAAATTTAAGCTTCTTAATTTATTCTTTAATAAATTTAGGATTCCTATTTCATATATATTGTTTTTAGATGTTAACTTATAAGTTTATTTTTTTTACACAACTTCAATGAATCCTTCCTCTTTAATTAAAAAGTTGTTAAACATGAACGGGAGGTGTTTAGTAGCAACATCTACCAAAATTTGAACTTCAATTACAGTATGATCTAATATAAGTGACTATCTAAACTTGGCTTTACCACAGTGAATTCAACTAGCCATTAAGCATTTACCATTGCCTTATCCAATTTTCTTCATATTATTAAAGATTCATCCTAGTTCTTACTCCAAGTCATTAGCTCACCTTCAAACTTTAGATTTGTGTTGTTAATCCTTAAGATACATTCCATGAACTCTTTACATGGCACTTCAGTTGAGATTGTTCCTTCTGTATATAGAGTGGCATTAAAATAACTAGTAATTAACCAAGGAGAAGAAATTGCATTGTTTAATTCAATTAGTTTCCTCCAAAATTCTCTTCTCTAATAAGCAGAGTTCGATGCATATAGAACTAAGATACATACCTCCTTCAAGCTTTCCTTTAGTCTAGATATGAGATGAATCATTAGGTTAGAAGTTGAGTAACTAGTTATGTCTACAGCCGTTAGATTATATGAGAATATGATCCTTCCATTTACATGATAGCCATGGTTAGTGATTACTTCCCATTTCTAGTATAAACCATAACTTACTATTATTATCCTCTTTAATTTTGGTTTCCAAGAGTCTTATAATGTTTGGCTTTAAACTCTACAAAAAGTCAAAAAGAGCCTCGTGCTTGTGTATATTATTCAATCCTCTTATATTCCACACTAGTACTAACATGATCTACTAATTAGAGTCAAAGAAGAAAAGAAATACCAAGTATGTTTGGCCTCAATTCTCCTACCAGACTTCCGTCTTTGCACCTCTATGAATGCATCACCATTCTTACTTCCTCTTTGCTTGCTGGACTTGCTAGTTGAGAAGATGTTTCCTTAGTTTGGTCTTCATTTTATTTCTAAATTCCTGGCGAATTAGAGTTCTCTCCTAATTCTTCCTGAGATTGAGTACTACACTTATTGGGGGTCTATTCCAAAGTGGTATTCTCACTTACTTCCTTCAAAGGCTTAGTGTTGCATTTGACAGGGGTCTCTTCCTGTATGTTCATCTCCTCTTGTTTAGTTTTTTTCTCTTGT
This sequence comes from Pinacopodium congolense, assembly GCA_028565735.1. NCBI lineage: Eukaryota > Viridiplantae > Streptophyta > Magnoliopsida > Malpighiales > Erythroxylaceae > Pinacopodium > Pinacopodium congolense. The sequence goes on from JAOXYD010112548.1 coordinate 8,116, forward strand.
AATTGGATCTTCTCTTATACTATCATCTCTTTTGATACTATTATGAGTTCCTCCATTATCATAATGCTTAATTGCGACGTTGCTTTTGCCACTTGACTTTCCTACATTTTCTTTTTCCTAGTCTTCTGCTTTTTGGCATGTGTTACCATTAGCATCAATTATGTAACTATATGATTGTTCTAACATACATCTGTTATCTATTTATTTGTTATTTCTTTCCCCACCATATTTTCTTGGTCAGTATATCCCATTAGTTCCCGATATCCACTTGTTTAAGACATTTTTCTAGTTCTTCTCCACTTCTTGCCTTTGATTTGCATACTTAGTTTCCATTGGTAACTAACCAAGACCTTATCCATCATGAAACTATCATCATCCATCAGTCTCATTATAGGTATTGTTTTTAGTAGATATTGATTCAGCTTGGTTTTAACACACAACCTAACATAACCTAGACTTTTTGGTAAAGCAACGTGCACATTCATACAAAAGAGTCTTCTAATAAAATTAGCAATATAACTAAGGCCTAGTGTGGATCAATACTCTAATGGGACATTATGGAAATTGATCCATATCAAGATATGATTAGTTATCATTTCTTCTAGCTACAAATTAGGCTTCCAACTTTGTAAACATATCGGTTTATTTTGGCATGCTCTATTCCTTCTTCAAGAACTTTTCTAGGTAATTATTCAAATGAGAATTTGAATAAGTACAGATCTTGGTTGTTCAAGATTACCTTATTTATACTATATTTTCTCTAATAAATATGTGCCCATATATACATGATTTGGTAAGGATGTCTTCATTCCACAAAAAAATCCCACAGGGTGTCAACCCATTTTATAGTTTCATGCTTAAGGACTTCAACTGGTGGAGCCACTATAATAATTCCATCTTTGTTAATTGGAGTTAACAACATAAAGCATTCCTCTCTTATTCATACTAATGAACGAAGTCCCCATGTTTGCTATGTAATGCATATATTCTCCGTTTAACCTCTTAATGTTTAACTTCCTTTCATCAACTCATATGTTGTCTATTTATACTTAGAGCAATCTAAATCAATCATTAGAAATAAAAACTAGGTGTTACAATGATTAATAAGAGTAGCATCAATCTATTATTCTAGAAAATTTATTGATCAATATGCCTTATTGGTTAACAAATATGATTAAAAAATGCATGATACATGTTATTAAAAGACACTAGTCGATCGCATTGCTACATCGGTTGAACAGTCTATCTAAATTTTAACATTGGTCACCCAAATTCTAGCATTGGTTAACCAAACTTCTTAAAACTAGGTTTTCAAAACATCTCAATTTCTTTAAAAGATCAAAACATACTTTGAAAAAAAATTATTGAAAACCATTTCAAAAATTCCATAAAGTATTTTAATGTGTTAAAAGAGCTTTCTTTAAAACCATCTCAGATTTCCCTTTGATTATGATAAAGTACGTATAATATGATCTAAGTTCAAATAATCATGCAATGATTGAGCCCTTAATTCATTGAAACAATCGAGATAAGATTATTTTAATAGGATTATAATGAATTTATTAAAGTTTTATGTACTTAATTCATCCTTAGTTCTTTATTTGAATTGAATATGTGCTCCACTTTACTCATTTTTTTCATCATTTGATTGTTCAATTGATTTAATTTACTTCTTTCTTCACTTTACCCTTCCATTGAATTTGATCTGTCATATATTAACTTACTAATATCACCTATAGTAAAATCATTAGTAATAACATACTTTGTTATCATCAAAACAATAAAATAGAATCTTAATTACTCTAACAATCTCCTCTTTTTTATGATAATAAAGTACTTTCTAATATTAGATAAAATAAATGATATAAGTAAGTTCCTCCTATTTTAAAACAATATTTCATGCATACCCCCCTCCCAAAAAAAAATCATACATCTAATGCAACAACTCCTATAATAGAAAATTGAGCTTACAAGCCCATAATTGAAGATTATTTAAAAAATCATGAAGAAGATGCAATTGAAACTAAAGAGACCTTGAAAAAATAAATTTATGGGAACCTAAACCTACAAATAAAGGGTAAAGGAATAAAAAGAAAAGAAAAGAGAAAATAAGGGGTCATTTTTATGACTTCTTTTATACTAATCTCTATAACTCGAATAAAAGATATAAGAAAAATGAAATATGAACAAATTTATAAGGAGAAGGGACCTATATAGAAAAAAATGTCAAGCAAAATTAATCATAAAAAATAAAAGAAAGAATGAATGGTGTATTATGAGCTAGGGAACCATCATTTAGGCAAATCTTTAAGTGAGAGAGATGATTATAGCCAATAAGGGAAAAAGAAAGAACTAACGATAGAAACAACTCTAGAAAAACAACCTTCATAAAGAAATAACATAAACACTAGTATACGAGGAGATGTCCAAAGTATAAGAGTGAGACCAACCAAGACAACAAGCAAAAGCATCGAACACTCTTTTGAATTTTCATCAATATTTAAAGGCTTCTACGGAGACAACAAAAATCCTAGAATCCCTTCACTCTCCCTTTGTGATGGCTACAACCATTTTAAATAAAATTAAGGTGTCAATGAGAAGTTACCAAAATACTCTTTGTCATCTAAGGTACCTTACATTATATGGCTAAAATCTTTCTTACGAGCATTTGCTCCTTTTTTTTAATCCATAAAATTACTTAGAATTTTTCATAAATTTAACCAAACATTTTTCCTTTTTGCAATTAAATCCTTTCATGCTTCTCAAATTGGTAACCTTTTTTTTTCTTTTGATATTTTTAGTTCTAAATTTTTAATCTTCTTAATTTAAACCTAAATTTCAATTATGCCTTATAATTAAACCAAATTTCCCCAAAACGTATACAATGCTTAAGAAATTAAACTTTGTGTGATAAAAATAAAACAAAAAGAAAATTAATTGTGGTGTATTTAAAGAAAATAATCAAGAAACGAAACTTAAGAAATTATAGATTTTTGTTTATTTTTCAAACAAAAATTATGAAAATATAATAAAATAAAAGGAGAAAGTTAAATTTCTACATTAAGTGATTATTATGGGGTATAATTTTCGGGAAAAAAACACTAAAGGTGGTATCTTAAAAGGTAATGTTCATTGCTTAGACAATGATTATGAGGACAATAATAAAGAAATAACTATTCTAGTCACAAGTTATGATAACTTCTTTAAAGATGGGAGAGAAAAATTATGTATTGTAAGTCCTATGGCACCCAAGAGGGGGGTGAATTGGGTATTAAAAACTTTTTGCAAACTCAAACTATCAACTTAA
>JAOXYD010112559.1:0-11422 GCA_028565735.1 Pinacopodium congolense
AAACTATATGGAATAAAACTTTAAACAACTTAATCTTTGATCAAAATAAATATGAAATTGTCATTAACATTTTAAAGGCAAAAAATATTCAACAATTGAATAATAGAGTAGTAAATAGATTAAGCCAAACAAGATAATCAACCTAAGTAAAACAAGGATTCGGCAAAGTTAAAACGAATGGGATGAACTTTGATATGGATCACAATACATGGCATTATCAATTGGTATTAAGAGGAAATCAAAGTCAAAAGCATAACAAGAGTAATTGCAAGAAACTTCAAGCTTCAACCGTGTTACACCATCTGCATAAAAGATTTAATGTTAAGTGGGGAAGATGAGACGAAAATCGCCCACCATATGTGACCTTCTTGGATTTGTCTTCTTCTCTAGGTGTGCAACCATTCAAACTCACCAAACAACTAAAGCTTCAAGGTATTCTAGGAGAGCAGCCATCCATATTCACCAAATGGGGAAGATGAGACAAAAAATGCCTACCTTATATGACTTTCATGGTCTTGTCTCCTTGTCTAGGTGTGCAGCCATCCAACTCTTCTACATCCGTTCCAAGCTCTCCTAAATAACTAAAGTTTCCAAGTGAATTAGAGAAACAGTCGTCACTCCTCACTCACTACCCTCCCCTTTTGTCTTTAGTTCTCTAGGTATTTTATTTATTAACGCCCATGTAAAATCCCATCAAATGGTGTTGCTTTGTGCAACACTTAACAAACACATTCAACCCTCCCAAAAAACTAGTTATTGTATCCTTCACATGGAAAAGTTGTTTTTGCCCCTCTGAAAGGCAAAACTTCTTAAGTCAAGTGCCAAGCTTCTCTTCAATGCTTCCAATCCCTTTCAATCTTCTTCTTTTCAATATAAATTTGTGTCTAACAATTAATTCTGCATTTCAAACATAATATAAACACAAAATAAGTATTTAGGAACTAAAATAAAGTTGAATTCATAATGAATTACATATGAAAATATCATATAATTCAACTCTATCAAATAAAAATTAAAAATTGGGAATAACAAAGCTGGAAAATTAACTAAAGCCATTCCATTAATGAAAATCTCAAGTCCATTCAATAAAAAGATATAAAATATAACCCAAATACAAGAAAAGCATCAAAATAAGAATTAAACTAAAGACATTCAGCAACATCAAAGCATTAACGAAACTAAACATATTCGGCAAAGAAAAAAACTATTGAAAATAAAAAGGAACAATTAAAGGATTCGACAATGGACAATGATTCGACAACAAACTAATAAAAGAGAGGAATAAAACAAACAAATAAAGGAAAGTAAAAAAGGAAGTGCAGCCACATATGTTGACCAACATAAAGCTCTTTCCACTCTCCTCTTTGTAGCCGAAATTGTTGACTAAAAAGGGACTTCACTTCGCTTCGACACATGGAGCATGGAGAGCTTGCTATTATCTTCTTCTTTTTTCTCACTTGTAACTCCCTCCCCCTTTTTGAAAGCTTGTTTTTTTTTCAATCTTCTAAGGCTGCTGGAGATTCCTCTTTTGCCACCTGTCTAAGTGAAGCCTTGTTTGTTCTCTTTCTTTTCCTCTCCATGAAAAACTCACCAACAACCTAACTCAATCTTCCAAGCCTTATAAGGTTTATGTTTTTAATTTCCTTGGAATGTGTGATTTTCTTCGTTTTTGAAGGTTTCTTTTAACAAGTTTTATATACTTCTTTTCTTGAATATTTTAGCTTGCTTTTGGTTGCTCTTTTTTTTCGTGCTTCAAATCTTTTCTAAGTCTTCATACTTTTATGCAAATTTTGTATTCCATCATTAAATCTACATGGATCATCAATAGGAGCACAAAAAAATTAAACACAAAATAGGAAGGAATTCAAATGAAATAATATATAAAAATATAAGAAAATTCATTCCTATCACATAAAACACTAATCTTTAGCAATGAAAATGATTTAGCCACACATTTTCATCAAAATACACAAGATATACACTTTAAGCAACATGCCTTCATAAATCCGAAAACATGAACTATAAAATAAAGTCTAAAGGTTATAAAAATATCCAATGAAGACTCCTAGACATATCTTGAACTCCCAAATTGATTTTGGACTCTAACAAATCTCTCATCCATCAGAATCTTGTAGAAAAATCAAAGAACATTCAAGGGTAAAAACGTAAGAACATAACTTTGATTAATCTGAAAATATAAGTAAATACATAAGTATTATGAGTTAGAAACCCCCTAAATGTGATTCAAAAACTCATAAATGTGTCTTAAAAACAAGCTTAAATGATCAAAAACTTAGAAATCAACACTAAATTTGAACATAAAGTGTTTGAAGCCTATGAACTAAGGAAGAGAGAGGGAGGAGCTTCTCTCTCAACACTCTAGATCTAATCTCTCTATCTGCTCAGACTCTTGTTGTTTTTCTTCTAATTTGTAGGTTTTCTAGACTCCTACTTGACCTTAGAAGATAGTAGCATTAATGAATATCATGCCCAAGCTGCAATTGTGGAAATTTGGAGAGGATATTATTGATTGGAGCATCAACGGTGGCTAGCTGATGCATAATGACGGGCTGTAAACTACCGTTAATAGTCTAATATTGAATTCTTCACCATGGGGTTGATCTTCCTTAAATGGTACCCTACTCATCCTTAATCTTGGTGCTACAGACCCACATTAATGGTCCATATTTGAGTCAACCTTTGATCCTTTTGCATAATTTCTCCAATTTTAATAAATATCCTACAAATTAAACAAATAATCACATAAGTTAACTAATTAAACACATAATTAGAGGTATAATTAATTGAATAATCAATCAAAATGCAATTAATTTAACCCTTAACATATGTTTATAAGGGCATATAGAGCTTTTCCCACTCCTTCTCTTCCTTTTTCTTTAGGCTCTCCTCTTTAGCATTCTCACCATTCTCACTTACGTCCTCCAATTACTTATGACTCCTAAGTGTGATGGCCCTCAATTTTTCTCTTAGATTGGCCTCCATGTTACTAGAAAGGCTCTCCATACTTCTAGATGAAAGGGCGTTGAAAAATTACCCCACTTGAACTTCTAGGATGTGGATGGATGATGCATGATTCTTCACTATTTGATTGAACTTTGCCTTTATCCTCTTTTGGCCTTCCTCTTGACTTGTAAACTTGGAATCCAATATATCCATCAACTTTTCCATTTTGGTCTTTAAGGATCCAAGCCTATCTTATTGGAAATCAGGTGAACCTTCTCATGTTGTTTCCTACATTGATGGTTGTTAACCTATGTAGTTTACTTGCTAAACTCCATTGATCTCCATCATGAAGCAATTAGCAGTGACATGGCTATTTATCCCACAAAGCTCACATTAAAGTTGCATGGCCTTTCTCGAAGAGAAAGAAGCTCCTTACATGTTGCTTAATTTATTGGTGAGGCCTGAAATTTATGTTTGAAGGGCTGTCACCGAATCAATTATAATCATCCATTTTTGGTCCTTAAATCCTTATTTGTTCCTTTTATTTGACCATATGCAACTATTATTGGTTATTTCCTCCAAAAGATCATGAGCTGTGTCACTGGTTTTACTTAATAAAGAACCTCCCGTTGCAACATCAATTGTTTCTCTTGTATATTAGTTTGCTCCGCTGTAAAATGTAAAGGAATTTCCTTGGTAGATTATGATATGGACAGATCCTTTGTATATCCTTAAAACTCTCCCATTCCTTATAAAATGACTCCCCATTAGTTTGATGGAAGATTGTGACCTCCCTAATGATCCTTTTCATCTTGGTCAATGGGAAATACTTGGCTAGAAAAAGTTTGTGTAAGTTGTTTCAATGTCGTGATGTGCTTTAACAACCATACCTTAGCTCTATCCTTTAAGGTGAAGGGAAACAATTATATCTTAGCAGTATCTTCAAATAACCTATTGTACCATAATCTGTCATAAATCTCTAAGAAGTCTACAAGACAAGCATTAATATCTTCAATTGCTAACCTATAGAATTGACCATTTGATTATAACATATTAAGTAAAGCTAGCTTCATTTAAACATTAGTTGCATGGGAGGCCTTATGATACCTTGTTGATTTGCATTAAAAAGTCCATGAGTTTCCTTTGATTTCCTCCTTCTTACCTTCTTCTACCATAGTTCTTTAAATGGTTTCTTAGAAGTTTTCTCTTATTAATTCCCTCTTTTTTCTAGTAATATGCAAAAACTATTCTTTGATTAGCTTGTTGGACCTTCTTATCATCTTTGTGCTCATGTACCTACAAATATAAAAAGAAAAGTATAAAAAATCCTTAAATAAAAATTACTTTAATTGAACCAGATGCTAAAACTATCAATCCTCGACAATGACACCAAAAACTTGTTAATTTTTAAATCATTTTAAGTTAATACTATAAGTGAACAGGTCGTAGACCTATAGTCTAACAGATATCATCTTAAAATTATTAGGTTTGGTCAACTATCAATTCAAGTTATATTTTGTCTAAAGAACAAAAACAAATAGCAAGAACTGAAAATTAACTAAAGTCAACAACTTATCAAATTAAAGAACAAAGTACAATAATTTAGGAATTAAAAATAAAAAACTTATGAATCACTTTTATCCCTATTTTATTTCCCTCTTCATTTATTAATTCAATTATGTTTAACCCAAAATATCCAAATGCCTTAGTTACCCTCTCTAAAAATATAACTAATTTCTCCTAATTGAATAAAATAGAATAGGTATTACAATCTCTCAATCTACAAAACTGTTTCTAGAAATCCAACTAGATGTGAAGCAATCCTATGGGAAATCTATTAATCAACCAAGATCTCTCTTTAATTAATTAATAAACCCGATATTTATAGGTCTATTGAATGCCAACTCTCATTGTATACTCAGCACAAATTACAAAACTCAATCTCTCAATCTATTACAAGGTTTAAGCATGATAAATATCACAAAAATTATTTTATTAAATCAATGAACAAGGGTTCCACAAAATAATTACCACAAAAGTATTCAACTACACATAATTTCAACAAACTCAATGACTATTTCCCATAAAATAAGATAGAAATGAGAAGAATGAAAAGAAACAAAGTCAAGCTTACACTCTTTACTTTATTCTCAAGCCAGAAAATTTGGAAGGGTGATGCTCTCCTTGAAATATTTATAGATGAAAATTTTCCACTCTTTGAATCCTACCAAAACCTAGTATTTGTTTTTTAAGGAAATTTTTCTAATCAATGGTGGCAACTCCTAAGGTTTTAAGCCCTTAAATATCCCCCACATAACTCAAAATATTGAGAATACATGTATCTTGGAAAATTGATCAAGTCACGATCATAACTTGGCTACTTTAGCATAATGTCGAGTAAGTCATGATCGTAACTCTTACTCGTGGATTCCTCTTTGTCACGATCATAACTAAATCACAATTGTAACCTAGACTTTCTTCTTCTTTCTTTAACTTTTCTTCTACTTTTCTCCCTCATTCAAGTCCATATATAACTCTATTGCATACCTACACCATTAAGATCAAAAACTTGCCTAAAATCATTACTCAAACACCTAGAAAACCTATAAATAAAACAATAAAGAAAGAACATCAAACTAAGTTCTAAATGCATCATAAATATGCAAAACCATGTACTAAACAACTAGGAAAACAAAACCTAAAATACAACTATAAACTACCATGACCTAAACCCACGGTCGTGGGTCGAAGCTGTGGGTGGCACATCACCCACTTAAAATCAACCCCCTAGGTTATTTAAAGCCTTTCTCTTACCTTTAAACATAATAAGGAGCCACCAAGGAAGGGTTTTGAAGCCTTAAGACATCTCAAAGTGGTTTCTACTTAATTTCAAAGGAAAATAAATGTTCCAAACATAAGGATTCAAGGATCAAGACAAGGAATTCACATTAACCATCATTAAGGAGTTAAGGAGCAAGATTGATTCATCATGAGTCCTTCTTTTCCTTTCTCTTTATTAATTGTTCATGTGATTTAAACAAAGATTAGGAACTAAGAGTTTCGTTAGGATTTGGGTTTGTATGAACTATAAGATGTCATAATATAGTTTGTTCTTGATTTAACTTTAAATTTTCATTTTTATGTTATGATTACTTATGGATTTTAATGACATTGTTTATCAAATATTATATGAATGTAAATGTCGATTTCAATGCTTTGATTTATGTATGTTTGATTTAGACATCATTACATACTTTAGATCATTCTAGGATAACTATTGATCCTTAAATTTAGATAAAATGTGCTCTAGCCAAGGTATAGCCTATAGGTTCGAACAAGCTCTCAAACCCTTAGTTTCTCTTACTTAGGTAAATTTAAAAAGCTCTAAAAATGGCCCTATCTTCATTATAACCTAGAAAAAGCTTTATAGATTTAATAGTGGAGATGCATTAGATATTAAGGAATGACTAAAAGGGGCAACTAACTTGAAAGGTCGGAAAGAGTAACCTAAAGGTGTGTGACCCTAGACTAGTTTATTAAGTATCCTAACAAATCCAACTAACCTATTGCTACTTTTTGGAAATCGCCAAGGACAATTACGTATCACATGCTCAATCCTACCATTTAAATTAAGAAATTACCTAAAGGGTGATCAAGCCTAAAAGCAACTCCTAATTCATATCATTTAACTGAAGTCCCAAACCAACCTAGCCTATAAGCACCAAATTAATTCAAACTCAATGACATTCTCGCAATTGATTACCCCTTCATCCCCTTTATGCCTTCAAGCCCTTAAGAATTTAGCCACACATATTTAATCCACTAAAACCAAGAATAAAAAAACACATTCAATACTTAATTAAATAAAGCCAAAGCTGAAAAATTTATAACATCAAAGGAAAAGCACAATTCATCACTTAAACTAACACAAACTTAACTATGCAATTAATTAATTATTTAAAACCTAATTAATCAAAAATCAAATTAATATTCTAAACAAAATTGTAGCATATATAAATTAAACAAGAATTGACATTAAATGATTGATATCCTAAAAACATACATAAATCCTAACTATTAAGATTATATTAACCAAAGACATTAAAAATAAATGAAGACCCATTAAATAACACTTCATGTAAATTAATATTTAATAAAGATAAACTTGAAAATATAAAAAAAAGCTTAAACAAGTAAAATAAAGGCTAGAAAATTGAAAATAAAAACCTCCATTCATTGGTATATAATCATAGTTCTATACAATGTTAAGAGATTAAACCATATACTATAAATAAACAACCTAATGCTATTACCTAAGAAAACATAAAACTAAATAAGAGCATGAAACTAAAGCATCTAAGGTCCAAGCATCCAAATCTATGGAAATAAGCATTTGAAAACAAAAAGAGATAGCCCAAAACTAATAAGAAATACAAATAAAGCATAGAAACATAACAAACAAAGCATAAAACCCAAGGTTAAATGCCCTTAAAAAATGTTCCTAGAGTGCATGAATTAAAGAAGCAAAATAAAAAACATAAGTTTGTAAAAGAGTGTTGCAACTGTCACTTGCAAGGGAGCAAGCCAACGTTCCCCACTTAGAAAGATTTACTCCTTGAAAGTTTCAAGCTTCTGTGCCTCTCTAGGAAAGCTTGGTGCAAGCGGCCCCATGATACGGATGCATTTTATCATATTTCTATATGTGATTGAATGCCATTTCATCCCTATTTTGTTATTTAAATGCTTAATTTGTGTTCCATTTTGTGCTTACATGTAGATTTGACCTTAAGGTACAAATAAAAGTTAAAAAGGACAAGGTTTGAGCAGAATTGGATCAAATTTGGAACTAGAATTGGTATGGAATCAATTTAAGGACCTAGAGCATCATGTTATGGGGTTCCACAACAAATTTCAAGGCCATATGACAAGCCATGAAGAGTTCACAAAGAAAAGAATAAGACAAGCTCGGTTGAACTCCAGATTTAGTACAGGTGAATTTGGGGATGCATTAAAATTACTTTCAATATTTAGATTGATCTAAAATTTTATGGAAAGCAAGATCATCATGTGAGAAACCTGCATACCAAATTTCATTGCAATCGAAGGTGCGTAGGAGGGGTTCGAGTAGAAAAGGTGATATGAGGTCGAACCTATCAAATATCAGGGAGTAAAACGGGCCCTGTAAATTGGCACCCCCAAGGCCTTAAACGACATCATTTTAGCCTCGAAACTAAAAATTAAAAAAGGCAAGCATGACATAGTTTTGTACTAAACCTTAAGTATAAAAGACATGCATCTTTCTTAGACTTAGTAGCCCCTCCTTTTGTGTTTTCCAGACGTGTCTTCTTAGTTTTATAGGCTTTTCTTTATAGTTTTTCTTTTTTTTCTTATTTTTAGCTTAGTTTTACTTATTTTTCTTGTATTTTCTTTATTTTTCTCTATTTATTTTGTGTTCTTGACCTTGAATATTTAGTATTTGTGGTGTTTTCTATTATTTTTGCATTTATTTTATTCATTTATTTAGCTTAGTTTCTCTTGAATATTTGTGTCGAACCTTTAATATTTACTTAATGTATGGTGTTTGGTTATTTTCTAGCTTTAAGTTTGTTAATTCCTTGTGTTTATTTTTTTCCAACCTTTTATTTATTTATTTTATTATGTTATTAGTTTGTTTAATTATTGTTTTAATTATTTTAGTAATGTTTTTCGAGTTTAGTCTTGAGTTGGAAGTTAATAATGGAATTTGGATGAATAATTGTGAGAATTGACTAGGAATTGAATTGGCTTTATGGTTTAAGTTATGATTGAATTGGAATTTCACACAAATGTCATGAATTAGGGATTAATCCTTAAGATTAGCTACCCTAGGTGTAATTCTTAGTTCAATTGCTAGGAATGAGCCATATGATGCGTAATTGTCCTTGGTGATTTATATAGGTGGCAATAGGATACGCGAGTTTATAGGTAAACTTACCTAATTAATCTAAGATTCTAATTCTAGAGAGCTTATTTTAGGTTGTCTCATGGTTAGAAGTAGGTTTTCTATCATATAATACCTATCTAAATTTGGAGGAACTAAGGGTTTGAGAGCTTGTTCGAACCTATAGGCTAGCATATTATACCAATCACAAAATTATTTATTTCAAGGATTAATTATAAGTCTAGAATCCCTAATTTCTCTTCTACCTAGTTGTCGTATTTGTTGTTCATTTCTTATTTCTTTGCTTTAGTTTCTTTAATTGTCTTTAGTGTTTAGTTTTAATGTCCTTGCTTCCAAGGGTTTCTTTTCTTTTTCCTTATAGGCAAACTAAGAATAACTTTAGCATATCCTAACTACTTAGTTAGGTTAGTTAGGTATTTTATTATTTGGTAACTTATGATGAAGCTCACCACCCCACCTAGGAAAATCTTGGAAGCTTTTTTTCCCCTCCCCTTTTGTTAGTTCTCTATCGATTTTATCAAGATGGGAAGCTCTCCTTAATTATTTTGTTCCTACCACCTCTCTCCAAGTTTCCTCTACTTTCTTTTTTACTATTTTTTTGCTACATCCCATGGAAAACTTTTTAATTTTTTTTCATTTTTTTCATCTAGGGTTTCGTTTCTTCAAAGCCAAGAAAAGCCCCCCTTTGAAACACGATTTTGTACTCCTCTCCATTAAACAAATTTGTTTTTGTTTTAACCAAACAATTATGGAGAGCTCCTCCCTTGAAACAAATTTGATGCTACCATTTTAACCAAAGAGCAAGTCACATAACTTGCACTTTCCAGCTTGTATTTTTGGAAAGTTTTTCTTTAAGCTTTTGGTCTCTACCTTTAAATGCTTTCCTTTTTTTGTTTATTTTGCTCCTTTGTCTTCCAAAATTTATCCTTTTAGATTGTATTTATGTACCATCATCACATCTATATGAAAATTCCAAAGGAACACAAATTAAGCATTTAAAAAATAAAATAATATTGAAATAACATTAAAATACGCATGAAAAATCAACATATTTCAATCCTATCACATACCATGCATTCATGTATTAGTCTAAATAGAATTCTAGGATAGAAATGCATTATAGAAAGAACATTTGCATGAAATCTTGTTCATTTAAGCCTTATGTAAGATATAATGGCACAACCCATCTTTATAACTCTAGAAACCCATCCTACTCACATCTTAGTCCCATTATTATCTAAAAAAAACATAGAGGATTCATATCATTTCTATATTGAATTAAGACCTAAATATTCATTTGGAGATACATATAGGATTCATATACCCATGTTTCAAAATTATTGTGAATATTATGAAAATATTGAAAGATTTTGTTATGATAAAGTAAGAAAGTGCAATGACATGTCAAAAGGTTAGAGAAAACCAATTAAGCCTAAGGACCTAAATTAGTATGGATACAAAAAACACGTTCAACTTTATTCTATAAATCGTTAGACATTAAGAATATCTCCAAGGTTAAAAGGATAATCACCTAAACACATTGTCGAACCAAGTGAGGAAAGAATTTAAATGACAATTAGTGATACAGAAAAAAGAGTTACATTTTTTTCTTAGTTTTGTTATCTTAAAGTTTTAGAAATATAGTCATAATTGATGAATTTGAATGATAAATTGAGTTTTAATTTTTCATTAAAATGATTTAAATGTTGGATTTTAATTTGATATGAGAAAATCTTAGTGATTTTCATTACTTAGATTAACGGTATATGATGTATAGACAATGGGGCATAATAATGGTATTTGCATATATATGACTAGATCTTGCATGATTAAAAGAAAATTAAAAATAGTGTAAAATTGTTTGTGACTATGTTTTTAGGAGAGTATTAGATGATATTAATTGCAGTTATTTAGGGGAGCTTGTTTTCTGTTTTTTAAGGGGAGTTTGATTCTTAAATTGTGAATGACTTGTTTATATTACATTAATTTATAAAGAGTTTTTAATATTGATGATTTTAATGATTTCATTTTCTTAAAATGACTTTTAATAGTTTGATTTTGTTTTTTTTTTTCAAAAGGGATGCAAGTTTAAGAAAGTTTATAAGTGATATTAGAAAAAAGTTCATAAGTGATATTGAGAAAGCTTATAAGTGGCATTGAGTTTAAGTGGCATTTAGAAAAATTTATAGTCCCCCTCTTGAGTTTTAAAATGAGTTTTTTTCTTGATTTTGTTGGATCTTATGATTGTTTAATTGTTTCTATTATTATATAGAGAGGGAGTAAATCTAAATGGTATTAAGAAAATTACTTGAGAAATTTTTAGTGGTATTAGGCAATATGATTTTAAAGTATATAAACAACTTTTTTATGATTCCAAAAAGGCGGAGAATGTGCTTGATATTGGATTGAGGGGAGTAAATTGATTTGCTTTATATATATATATATATATTTGCTAATATAACATGATTTTTTCATCATTAAAAATGGGGAGAGAGTTGAACCAAAGGAGGTTCCACC